>JAAMXK010005509.1:0-16541 GCA_019693575.1 Thalassiosira oceanica | reverse complement strand
GGCCCCTCCCCCTGGCGGAGGGGATGGTCCAGGGGGAGGGGCCGCTCGATTTGCACATCATTGTTGAGACGGCGTCGACGTGGTTTAACGACTCGGTCGGTCGGTCGCTCTAGATACTAGCTATCGTACGGTAGAGTTCGACCTCTGCGGGTCGGTCTCGCGATCGTGCGGGTCGCGCAGGAAAAAAGTTCATCACTAGAAGGTCGCCGGCGCTCCGGCGCTAACAACCAAGGATACGTTGTCACAGAACGTCAGTCACTGGCGTACTGTAGGACCTCGCCCACGCCCTCAAGCCTCAAAGTACGATATCGTAGTTAGCAAAAGCGCTAGATAGAGGAAAGGGCCAAAATTGGCAGACTTTGCTCCTTACTTAATTTCGGAATGGCGGATCGCCCAAGGGAGAAGCGGGTTGAAAGTCGAGAATGGTCAGGTGCTCCTTATACTTTCTCCTAATTCTCCCCAGGTCAGGGCGTATGTCGCTCGGCACATTTGCAGCGCGACTACAGCACCCTTGCGGCCTCGGTCGGCTCGGCCGGCACAACGACGATAGACGATAGGGAGAGTCCAGCTCCTCCATCCATGGCCTCCCCTGGTGCCCCGATGATGGCGCCCACCATGGCACCTATTCATCCCCAATACATCCCCTTTGAAGTTTTGTTGTTGCGGGCGCAGACACATGTACGCGCAGCACAGTCATCGTGCCCATCTTCGCGTTAAAAACAAAGACCCAAAGCACGGGCAAGCTAGCGTGAATGAAGCTAGTCAGCGTTTGCAATGTAACTACCTACCTACTTAGATAGGTAGGTTCAGGTACACTTTCGACTTCGAGAATACAGAACAGTGTAAGGACGCATGTACCTTGCCTGACACCTCTTAGTGGATGCTATTCGTTCGTTCGGCCAAGGCGTCGCACAAAGCAGTCTGCAATAAGCGATTTGCGCTCCTATATGAGTTGAATCTTAGGTAACTTAATTATTACCTGAGATTCAACTCACGAGACAGCCATTGCCTCATTCGAGCGAACCGTAAATCACAGTTAGCCCTATCTCTAGCTTTAGTCCGTAACTTTTTCCCTGTTGAATATGCCCTTTCAAAGTTGCACCATCGAATTCTCCGTGCCATTTTACGTCTAAATCAATAGTCCGATGGTCTTCTACGATGCTCCCAAATGCTCCCCAACATTTTGGTTCCCTCCCGCTCGGCCGATCTCCCGTGCTTTGTCCTTGCTAAAATTTGGTGCTCAAATTAAGCAAACCGCAAAATATGGGCGGGAACCGGATGCAAAGCGCTTATAAAAGCAACGCCATCGCATCGCCGAATGAGAGCAACAGGCAACAACGACCGATCCGAACCGTTCCGAACCGCCTCTGCATCTGGGGTTGTATCTAGATACGTAAATACATACGGTCCCGTCCGAGCAACATAATAACACATTCAACTAGATAGGTAACTTATGTACCATCCGCCGGAGCGGAGCGGAGTAGGAAGTCAAACCATTAGTTCGTTCGACGAATCCCGCGGCTCCGGGGGTGTTGCTTCCACCAGGACTATCGGCGGCGGCGGACGCAGGATTGCGCAGGTCCAAAATAGCGGTCGGATGGCGGCGGGAAGAATGGGGGGGAGAGGCAGCCGCGGCAGGCAACAACAACCGGGCACGAGGCAGCAGCAGACGCAGCAGCGCCAGATGCAGCAGCAGCCGAAGCAGCGCATGATTCGCATCCCCAAGCTGCGCTTCCATGTCCTGCAAGAAATGCACGGGAGCTACCTCACCCTCCGCATCTTCAATTACCTCGACGACCGCTCGCGCTACTCGATCTTTGCCGCGATGGGGTGGCCGGCGAACAATTACAACGCTAGGAAGGCGCACCTGGCCAAGCAGGTCGAGAACCGAAGGCGGATCAAGGCCGGCCTGCCTCCACTCGAGTGCACCAACCCCAACTGTAACAATGCCCGCTGCCCGGCCAAGCTCAAGAAAGCCGAGGAGGAGGCCCGCGCGAACGGCCTCCTGCACACGCACCAGGAGGAGATCGTGGGACTCGGGACTGTCAAGGAGGAGGGCGATGACTCGAAGGACGGGGGCGAGGGGAAGAAACTGTGCTCCGAGGACCGCGCCCGACCCGTAGAGGTAGGAGACAAGGAGGGCGAGGCCTCTGAGGACTCGCCACCAATCGAAGGTATGGCGCAACTGGCTCTCGGCAAAACGCGCGACGGTGGCGAGGACTCGTCCATTACAAACGATGGAGAAGATGAGAAAAGGGAAAACAGCAACACCGAGACAAAGGTCGAAGCACTCGCATCCGAATCGAGGGATGAATACCCCCAAATGCAAGAGGTTGGTGGGACACTTGAAGAGAAAGGTGATACGTCCGACCCCTCTTCCGAAGAGGAGGGATCTAAATACGAGAAGAAGAAGCCGGAAGACGAGAGGCCCCTAACGCCGGAGGAGGAGGCGCTCAAGAAGTACCGCGACGAGCAGGAGCTCCTTCCGCTGCTGTCGTCGCGCGTCGACCCAGACACCCTCCTCGACCGTCTCAACACCCGCCGGTTGTACAAGCGTATCAACTTCTACAAAAGGGAGAATCGCAGGAAGGTCCTGCTGATGGCCGAGACGGCCCTTGAGGTTGCCGGGGGGGGCGCAGACATCACCGACGAGGACAAGATCTACTCGGCGATCCAGCAGGTCATGGGCGCCAATTGCGAGGGCATATCTGACATGTATGACTACGACGTGAAGGAGAAAAACACCAACAACGTGGTTTGGAAAAAGAACATGACCGTGAGGGAGATGGCCAGCCAGGAGTGGCAGGATCTCCTGGAGCTAGCCAGGTGCCGGTGCGTTTAACAGATTTTTACATGAGAATTAGGGGAGACCGCTAACGAATTTTTTAGGAAAATGGGCAATGAGCTGCCCCGTTTCTTCATTCCTCCCCGCTATGAGCTTTTGATGTTCACGCCCTGCCCCCGCGCCGTCACGGCCCTCGCGTCCTACCCCCGCTCCGGGAACAGTCTGATGCGCACCATGTATGAGGGCACGACCCTTCGCGTCACCGGCTCAGACATGCAGGGCGGCCTCGCCCAGCACGACCTCGTCGGGGAGATGGCCGTCGGGACCAACTGTGTCCAGTTCGTAAAAACGCATTACCCCGAGCGTCGGGCCACGCCCTTCCGCTGCGCTCGCGTCGTCCTTCTGGTGCGCAACCCGGTGAGTCTCCTCGATTATGCTTGTGTGCAAGCTCTTCTACACTGAATCGAAAACATGAAGTTCGATTGCATTGAAAGCTTCTACAACCTAATGATGACGGGTAAGCACACAGCCTCCGTCTCCGAGGAGGTCCGCCAGAAGACTGCTGTCATATGGGAGAGGTACGTCATCAAGGAGCTCAGGGTCTGGATCAGGTTCCACATGTTCTGGATCAAGCAAAAGATCCCCATGCTTTTGGTCCGTTACGAGGACATCATCCGTGACCCCGGGAGGGTCATGGAGAGAGTCACAGCGTTCAGCCTTGAAGTAAAGGTCATGTCAGATATCTTTGATGACCGCATCAATCGTGTCATCAGGGAGCAAGACGATCTGTCCAAGATGGGCAGCTACAAGCCGCGTAGCGGGGGCATCGGCAAGGCCTTCTCGAAGTTCTCCCCCGAGCTCATCAAGAAGATGGGGTTCAAGACCAACCCTGAGCTTAGGCAGCTTATGGAGCTCTTCGGGTACGATAAGCTCCTTAAGACCCAGCAGTCGGAGTGGTCGGAAATGCCGTCCCTGCCCGACTGCGGCCTGGAGTGGGCCCGGGAGGACACAATACCGGACCCGAAGAACCCGCCGTCGATCATCCTGAATCGCGGAAACCTCGCACGTACAAACGAAAAAGTGACCCGCTGGCAACTCCTAAAGCGCGAGCTTGGGGTCGTCGAGGAGTGCAAGGACCCCAACTGCGCGAACCCAAACTGTCCGGCGAAGAGAAAGGAAGCTGCCGAGAAGGAAGCCAGGAGAAGGCGAGCGGAGGAGACCCTTCTCGCAAAGAAAAAATTGCAGCTCATTCAGAATGCGTTGCGGGATGGCCTCGAGACGGAATACAACGATGTAGAGGCTTACAATGAGGATGCTGAAAAGATTATGACAAAGCCCCCTTCGCCGGAGGATTCCCCCTCGCAGAAGGAGAATACAGAGTTAAACGCTGCGCAGGCGTGACGGTAGCAATTAGGCGAAGGCAGTTGTGTGATGGGAGTAAATGGGATGTTAGACGAGAGGATTATGTTTCTTTATTTTGTATGGAGCCTAATCACCAATCAGTTACGTCAGTTTTAACAGAGTATCCATAAAAATGATAGGCAACATGATATCCCCATGAAGGAGGCGGCACTTACAAAAATATGTTCTTCCTTCCTTTCTATCCATAAGTAGGCAGTGACAAGACAGTGCTTCATCTTCCATTGCAGCAAGCCATTGTTCAGCGGAAATCTGAGTGTATTAGAAGCCTGGACTGGTGGCTGGCTCACTCCAATTCCAACACACACTGTGGGCCTCGGTTTGGGAGAGCTAGCTGTTTGTTCGAGATAAGTGTAGTAATTTAGTAGCAGGAGTAGTGTGTGACTTAGGACTGGGGGACGTTTTTTTTCGGTTGCTAGACGCCAGAGAAAAAGCCACTAACAAAAAGCAGTAACAAAAGCTAAGGACCCACTCGTAACTAATGAGGCGGGAGTGGAGAAACGAGGCCTACAGTACCTTGGACCCCTTTCAAATTTGTCGGCCTGTTCACTCATGTCTGACCTTCCTTTCTATCCATAGACTATTAGTAGGGGCTCCAGGCAGGACAAAGATTTGAACTTGCAAATCGCTCCGCGTCAATCTGGTGAGTTCGCGGGGGGCTCAAAAAACTCAACGCATAATATTTTATGCCGCCGAGCTCCGATTACATCCGGGTGAAAATTCATACCCATTTTCAACGCATTTGACAAATCCGCTCCCATTTCAGAAAAAGTTTGTCCAGTCCTACTCTTCATAGGTAGATGGCGTTTCGGGGAAAAAGCGCTTCGTTACTACCTCTCGGTATATTTTTCTTTAACTCGTGACGAAGGCCGAATTTCAAAATTCCTCTTGTAGCCGAAGAAAGACGAGACAAACCGCAAAATCGGCCCTGATATCGCATCTTCGAGGCCTGTTCGCCGCCTCCCCGGCCTTTCCCTTCCCCCCTCGGCGCCGTCGGTCCATCTTATCATCAGGTAGGGCCCTTGGGCCGGTGCCTGTGCCTTGGTCTCGTCGTCGGAGCCCAAAAAAAGTCGGGTGTCGGAGCGACGTCGTGTGAGGTGTCACAGGGTGTCACACCGCGCGCCAAAAGGGCAAAGTGATGATATTCAAGCCTGTAAACGCCCCAATCGACTTGGGTTCTTGGGTTGGTCCGACCGCTTCTACTCCGACAATAATACGAGGTTTACCTTCAACAATCGCGGTCCGAGGCCAAACGAAGTGGGTGAACAACGGCGGAGGGTGTCACATTTTGGCAGAACAATCACGTGATGACGGCGCGCCGTGGGTTATGCAGTATTATGGAACGGTGCTAGTCTAAAGTATCTGACGACACGGAAATGTCACGACATCGCCAATAATGGTGACGTGAGCGATACGGGACACAAGCAAGCATGGACTCATGTTAGCTTCTCGTAATGGTGGCATGGACCAGTTATTGACCCCTTTTGCTCGCTCCCATGCATCTTCCCTCCCTTTCTATACCCACAGGCAGAAGAAAAGTCTTGGTTCAAAGGTCTGGCACGACACATAATCATTCTGATAAATTTTGAGCAATCAATCTAGCAGCCTGGCTGACTCTGGCTGACCCCAAATCCAACGCTATTAGGTGCCTTGGACCCCTTCCAGGTCTGTAGACCTGCTCCCTCATGTCTATCCACTCTTCCTATACCCATAGACAGTGAAAAAACACCATGAGCACCAACATCCACCTCGTCCACCCCAGAGGAGGCCGCGGACGCCTGCAGAGCCAACCACAGCAACAATCGTTGGAAACCACAGTACCAGCAAGGACGATCAAACTGGTTCTCACAACACACACCGGAAGGGTAGCCTACGGGACATACGAACAATTCCGGAATGGATACGACCACTGTGTGCCCTAGACGGGCACACAACGTCTGCCACTGACTGATACATTTTGTGATCTACAAGACCACATCGACTACACGCACTTACTAACTAGATACATAGTCTTATAAATTACTTAACCCGCCATTGATACTACCATCGCAGTACAGTCGCGATACGATTTTATAAACACACGATTTTAGTAACGAAACGATTTTATAAACGCAAATTTCAGCCGCATTGCTCGTTTGAGGCGCGCGCCCAATACTAGTAGTCGTCTACTAGCCATAATGTTTGAGCCCCGCGATTTGACTGATTTGACTTTACGAAGTAACGAAACGATTTTGTAAACATAATTTCAAACACACAGGGTGTTACTAAAATCGTATCGCGACTGTACCCCAATGTACACCTGAGATTTAGTCGTTCTAGTAGCCTGGCTGACCCAAAAACCAACGCTATTATGGTGCCTTGGACCCCTTCCAGGTCTGTAGACCCGCTCCCTCATATTGTCCCTCATGTTTGTCCACCATTCCTATTCCCATAGGCACGGGGAAAACACCATGAACACATGTGGACACCTCAACTTTCGGAAGAAGCTCTCGGCCGTTATGGATTATGGTTACAGGTGCTCAATACCCTAGACCCCTGTAACTGTTATTAGATGTGTTGTCACGCCAGCCCACACGCGTCTTGCAGGAACTCGCCCACGCCCTCAAAGTACGATATCGTAGTTAGCAAAAGCACTAGATAGAGGAAAGGGCCAAAATTGGCAGACTTCACAGGAAGATATCGGCGGCATGAAGACGTCGCCCAAACAAGGAGAAGCGGATAAAAGGTCCTGAATGAAAACAACGATGATAGGGAGAGTCGAGCTCCTCCATGGCCTCCCCTGGTGGCCCGACGACGGCGCCCATGGCGGCACCTATTCATCCCCAATACACCCCCTATGATGTGCTGCGGCCGTAGGGCTATTCCGATGGCTCTACGGCCGCCGTTATCTATCAAACGAGCCGGTGCAACGGCAAATTTGTGCATCATCGCACGAGCCCGGCCTGCCGAGGCCAGGTCTCGGAGCCGCTGATATCGTCACTTCTATAGAAAGCGGCGGCTACAGAAGTTAGATGTGGTAGGTATCGAACTAAGTCCCTGCAGCGCCGCGTGTCCATCGGAGACCATCTACACCTCCTTCTGGCCCGATATCTGTGTTGGGCTTCTCGGCGGCACCTCTGCGGCACCTCTGTCGGTTGGCCTCCCGCTCGACTTCAGATTTGCAGATCAGACGTCGCCGCTGCCGGGATGACTTTGTCTATAAGTTTACTTTCGATGTTGCCAACCGCCGTTCAATGGAGGCTCGTGGTTGAGGAGCAATTCGCCGCGCCCTAGGGGCGCCATGGTTTTGTTCGTTTTTTCTTGGTTTTCGTGGTACTTTAGTTACAGTAGAGGCGTGGGCAAGAATGCGATGCGTGACCTGGTGTGACAACCCATCATTAGGATACGGTTGCGTAGACTAGCATAGTGATTGATAAAGTTAAATTATCTATTGAACAGGTCTGTAGACCCGCTCCCTCATGTCTGTCCACCCTTCCTATACCCATAGGCAGTGGAGGAACACCACAAACACATGTGGCCACCTCAACTACCATCGCAGTACACCAATGTTCACCTGAGATTTATCCGTTCTGGCAGCCTGGCTGACCCCAAATCTAACGCTATTATGGTGCCTTGGACCCCTTCCAGGTCTATACACCCACAACTCCTACGTAGCTGTAGATAGCAAAGGAATACGACCGAATCTGGGGAAAGGAACGTTCAGGCCAAGTTAGAGGGGCGGATCGCGGCTACTGCAGGCTGAGGTCTGTTGTGCTGCATCTGCCTCATTGAGGCGTGCTCCCTCTCGTGGTCTGAGCGACCATGGAGGCCGATATTATTAGCGGAAAATTCCGCAAACCAGTGTCGTTGGTGGCAAGTTCCACACCATGTATCGTGGATTGGGAACGCAACCACCAAGAGAGTCGTTGTCGTCCGATATCGAGACCCCCTCGGTTTGCTCCCCCGACGTTGTGTCCCGTCCCAATAGGGAAGCTACGCGACAGTCCGACCTCTCTTTTTGCCAAATTCAACCGCCTCAACACTGACCAACTATCCATCGCACTTCGCGCCATCGCTCCAGCGGAAGAAGAGAAGATAAAGAAGACCAATGATGAAATCCGGCCGTGCAATACCGAGCGACATCACATGAACTCAAATGTGACGAACGCAAGCACCGGCCGACATTCCTACCTCTTGTTCAACCTCAGGCTGAGGCTCAGATGCTTCAATGTGGAACAACTATCCATCGCGCTTCGCGCCGTTGCTCAAGCGGAGAAAGAGAAGAAAATGAAAAAGAAGAAGAACAATATCCACCTGCAGCCGCACAATACCGAGCAATGTCACGGAAACTCAAGTGTGACAAAAGCAAGCGCCAACTGCCAACCGACAGTTCCCTGCCTGCAGCCTCGCCTACGGGCGGACGCCCCGCCATGGTCGCCGCCTGCCAACGATGACGGCTCGCTGTTCCCCATTGAATCTGATAGTTACCGCGAATACCGAACTCGAGACGTAACAACTCGACGGCGACAGTCTACCACTCGAACGAGTGGCACACCTTGAACCAAAACAGAGGCACTGCTTGCTGACTGCCGCGGAGGGAGGTCCCATCGATGATCAAGCCGATAATTGGGAGCTGATCAACTCCAGCGAGATCTCATCTCTCCCGCTGACTGCCCAGGAACGCATAGACTACTTTGCTCCCTTCACCCACGAGCAGTGCGATCGAGTGGACTGGATCGGTGCTATTGTATCTGCTCCCAATGGAAAAATGATAATTCACAAAAAAGATGGGTGCACTACATGCAGGTCTTAGCGTACGCCGACGTATCTGCGATGTTTATGAAGTACGAGAGTTTCTTCCTCACAATCCTAACAGGGATGGATGGGATCCCAACAGACCCTATACTCTACCGACAGAAGTATACAGATGCGTTCTTGGAGTTACAACAATTTCTCCCAGACCTCAAGCTACGAAACTGCCGATCATGGGAGACGAATCCCGCTCTAGCCAACGTTATACATGACCTTCAGCAGCTCGGCGCGTCTTTCCTATACGAAGAAGATCCACTTGAATGCCAATCCCAATGGAACTCCGACGACACACCACAGAGATTGACCCGAGAGCACAGCGGTGGATCAGCCAGCACGCTCCATTTAGAGTTTCGCACTATGGTGATAGCGACACTGCACAAAGCAGTTTGAGTTCTAGTGATATCAGAGTCCCTATTCCGTCCGATGAAATGACTATTCCGACGGGAACTGAAGCCTCGGAGCCTCCCAATTACCAAGTTGATGCACACCCCAGCGTCCACCACACAATAATATCCGAAGATGCCCCAATTGCACCACCAACCGACTTGCAAACCACAGATGCGAACCCTTCTGCATCCCAACCTGTCATCAGCCACCAAGCCGATGAGATTGATGCTCCTATTCTCCGTACCGTAACATACGAGGATGATGAGTTTATTAATGAACCGAACCCATGCAAGAGAGCCGGGACATCCGATGCTCTCCCCTATCCTACACAAGCCCGTAATACAATCACCGATAATGCCGAAGACCATATCGCGCAGTTTATTCAGTCTATGGAGATGACACTCGATGATGAACTCAATGAATTCCTCCAGATCACTTCAGATATTTGCACCACACTTGACGGTCGGAGTCGGATCCAAGCCACCCAATGTACGACCGACCCCGAATGTGAACTAAACGATTGCAATATGCCCACCGCCGAATTACTACTTCAGCTCAGTCAACCAGCATTCACACCTCACCATCCAACGTACAAGCCTGATGATCCTCTTGATCCAGGGCCGCCGGGAACAGAACCACCCCACCATCGTCTCCATAACTTCCCAGCGGGACTTGCCGAAGATATCATGAGTTTCAGTCGCCACAGCCTCCGTCCAGCATTCGCAAACAACACGCATCATCACGTCTCGACTGGCTCCTTGCCCATCTGTCCTGTCTCGGAACCGACCGGTAGCTCGCTCCAGGACCACGGTGGAGACAATGACAATGTACCTCCACCTACTACCAGCACTACAAAACCCACTGCCGACGCAACGAATCGAGAACATTAATGCCCCAACTATAGGCGAGAATAATGTACATCACACTACATGAAACGAATCTGGGCCTCAGGAATCCCACGGTCCCCGTGCCAGAAATCATCGACGCAACATCCGTCGACGCTTGAAGCGCAAGGCAGCCCGACTAAGCAGACAACAGGTTGGAACTTCTAGGGAGGATAATGCCCAGAACTTCGCACGCAGCTCATCCAAGCCTCAGGACTCCCACGGGCCTCGAGCTAAGAATCATCGACGTAAAATCTGTCGCCGCAACAAGCGCAAGGCCGCCCATATGAGCAGCCAGGCTCAGAAGAAGACTCATGCAATGTCTTCTGGAAGGCCGATAATCGGGTCCAGCTTTTCACAAAGAAGGCAAGCAAGTCTTCTGGGATGGGAATATACCACGCAGGATACACAGCATTCTTACCTGAAGAGAAAGTCAACACACACTTTCGGGATGAACAGCACAACCATGGGCAAATTTCGCTCGGAAGAAGACTCATGTGACGTCTTCTGGGGAAGCCGATAATCAGGACAAGCTTAGTAAGAAGAAGGTGGATAAGCCTTCTGGGATGGAAACATATTATTAGGGCTACACAAACATTTCTGACGCTGAGAGAGTACGAAAACTTATTCGGGATGAACTACGTCTCACAACTCTTAATTGGATAATGCACTCTATCAAACTGGTTCCAGTCTGCATCAAATCCCACCTCAGGAATATACTATGCGGCTTAACAGTGCTATTACCTGCTCAACAGTGCTATTACCTGAAAAGAGATCCAAATTGCTTTGCGTATAATGATCTCACCAACGGTAGCTGATTGAATGCGTCCACCCCCCCCCCCTGTGCTCAGGGTTCCATGCAATGAAGAGGCATGGTTGTGGTTGACTTTTTCCTTATATCTGAAGAAGCTCTCGGCCGTTATGGATTATGGTTCTTACTGGGTGTCAAGTACTGGACATACTGGACTCCACTTCCTCCCTCTGTGCAACAAGTCTACTGGACACCCTAACCTAACCTGACCTAACCACTGATTGGTCACTACAAAGCTGGTGTTGCTGAAACATTCGACGGTTAGTAGAAGCTAACCCCCTTGCCCCCAGGCTAGACGCAGTCTTGCCTGCCTTGAAACCCATTTGGCTAAAGGGCGGGGAGAGGGCGCTTATTGATTCTAATCTACTAAACGCTGCTGAGACTTGTTGCTGGCTGCACCCACGGCGAGAATGGCCATGGTCAGCCCTGCTCCTCCCTCAAAAGGGCTCACTCGGAAAGATCAAGCTGCTGCATCCCGTCCGTCACCATGAAGTCAATACCCTAGGCCCCGGTTATTAGGATACGGTTGCGTAGACTAGCATAGTGATAACGTTAAATTATCTATTGAACAGGTCTATACACCCGCTCCCTCATGTCTGTCCACCCTTCCTATACCCATAGGCAGTGGAGGAACACCGCAAACACATGTGGCCACCTCAACTACCATCGCAGTACCCCAATATTCACCTAAGAATTCACAGTTCTAGCGCGGCCTGGCTGACCCCAAATCCAACGCCATTATGGTGCCTTGGACCCCTTCCAGGTCTGTTGACCCGCTCCCTCTCACGTCTGTCCATCCTTCCTATACCCATAGGCAGAGGAGTAACACCACAAACAGTCAAACACATATGGCCACCTCAACTACCATCGCAGACTCCGATATTCACCTGGGATTCCGCCGTTCTAGGCAGCGGCCTGGCTGACCCCAAATCCAACGCCATTATGGTGCCTTGGACCCCTTCCAGGTCTGTAGACCCGCTCCCTCATGTTTATCCACCCTTCCTATACCCATAGGCAGTGGACGAACACCATGAGCACCAACCTCCACCTCAACTACAATCGCAGTATCCCAATGTTCACCTGAGATTTCGCTGTTCTCGCAGCCTGGACTGGCTGACCCCAAATCCAACACTATTATGCTGCCTTGGACCCCTTCCAGTCTATACACCCACTCCCTCATGTCTGTCCACCCTTACTATTATACCCATACACAGTGGAGGAACACCACAAACACATGTGGCCACTTCTACTATTATCACGGTATCCCAATGTTCACCTTGACATTTGCACAAAAACCTCCCAATTCATGGACTTTGAAATTTGGCCAAAATTCAGTCTGGAGCCCCTACCCATACTTATTAGAGACAGTGGGAGAAAATAGGGACTTCATGATTTGCCGCCTCATCATGTAGGTAGCTAAGACTTAGTAAGTTTAGGCTAAGAGAGCTTTCAACAGCATAAGAAGCAAAGGGTGCCGAAGGAATCAATATACACCAACGTGAGGGGGGTCTAACCAATCCTAAGTTTCTGGAGATTGATTCAGATGTCTTCAGTCTTCAGATCTCCCGAATATGGGAGTTCTAGAGTTCTCAAAAGTCCGTTGGCTTGACTCTAAACATCTCGCGTCATGAAGGTAGTCTAGACTAGATAGTAGACCTTGAAGCAAGGAGCAAGGAAAGCTCAGCTTTCTGGGGGGCGCCGGAGACCACCGGCAGCTCAGCTTGAACGCCTAGACATCATCATAGCGGACACTAACATGTGGTGGTGGCTCTGGTCCGGGCCTCTGTTATCATCGGCAACGGGGCCAAAAGGTGCCTCGGTGCCTCAGCGAGACTCTATTTTGGCTACTACCTACACCTACCTAGGAGTGTCGTAGTGTCTTATACAGAGTTTATCTTTACACTATAAATTTATAGTGTGTTCCTCTACTGCCTATGAGTAGTATAGGATGGGTGGTCAGACATATGAGCATATGAGCGAGCAGGTTGGGGTCTGGTCAGCCAGGCTGCTAGCTAGACTAGCTGCTAGATCGGCCAGATTTCAGATTGACAACGGGGTGCTGAGATTGAAGTTGATTGAGGTGGCCATACATATTCATGGCGTTTTTTCGCTGCCTATGGGTATAGAAAGGAAGGAAGGACAGACACGAGTGAACGGGAAGACTGGAAGGGGTCCAAGGCAGCAGCAAGCATAGAGGCGTTGGATTTTGGGGTCACCAGGCTGCTAGATCGGCCAGATTTAAGATTGACAACGGGGTGATGCGATGGAAGTTGAGGTGGCCATACATGTTTTCATGGTGTTTTTTTGCTGCCTATGGGTATAGATGTGTAGGATGTAGGATGTCAGGAAGGACAGACATGAGTGTGAACGGATCTATGGACCTGGAAGGGGTCCAAGGCTCCATAAACGTTTTGGATTTGTGGTCATCCAGGCTGCTGAACTTTTTTCAAATTTTGTTCCCCTGGAACGATCTGTAGCCTACACATCTTTTTGACTGACCTGCCCTGCATGGTACCTACCCAGCCCTGGTCCATTTATTTATACTACGAAGTAGACGCTACAAAAGAGAAGAACTCATAGATCCCCATGCGCAGACCACCTAGGAGGGTTGATAACACAAGATTTAACAACAGTAAATAAAATAGCGTCCACATATCTAGCTAGAGCAGTATGAATTCTTGGTAATGTACTTTATTTACGTATTCTTGCTTCTATGTAATGTAATTAAGATTAGGTACAGGTTGCTGCCCAAAACTCTAAATGAATAATTATTCATATTTTTGATTCATCAACCATGATGTTGCGACCCGCTAAGCTTGCTTGTCAACTTTTCGACCTGCTCCTCCCGATAAAGTAGTTCGGCCTTCACGCTGAATAGTTTGGATTTCACGTGTCAGTGCAAAAGAGGAGTTAGAGCAGTGTGCAAGAGAGACACGCAAAGCCAAGGGCGGCACTTACTCATCCAACTCTATCTTTGCAGCACAGAGTGCCTTCTCAAGCAGCTCTACTTGGATGGTGAGGGGGAGGTCGCGATGTTCTACCGAGTTGGCCGCGAGTATACGAGATATGTTCTATGGACAAAGATGGAGCTCCTTGTTAATATTTTCCCCTTTTTTGGATGTTGCGTGAGCAACATCAGCTAGCCAACAATACACTCACTTTGTCTCTAGATTCAAGTGCAAGCAAAGGTTTCGCTAGCGTCTCCTTCCACTCTTCCACGCATGCGTCAACACATCGTGAACGCAACACATTGTTCGTGTTTTTAAGGTTTACGCCTGTTTTCTCCTCCTCCGCGACGGCAACTTTGAGTAGAGGCAAGGCTGACTTGCGGCTAACAGAGGGCATCACGTCCTGCCGCGTACATCTCATCAGCAGGTCTAAATTCACATTTGACCGTTGGGTCTGGGTTGAAATGAGATTGACATGCAAGTTAGATTTTCCATCTTCGGGACAAAGGAATTATGTACCAAAAAATACCTGACAGTACTTGAGAACGACGTCACTCAATTTTTTGCTCCTACACCTCAGTTTTGGACTTAATTGATATGCCCGATCAGTTGGTTGAAAAGAATAAGTATCTACACGGAGATATACACGCTCGCTGACCTGGTGACGATCCTCTCAAACGATTGCGGCGGCAAATTGATCAGGATTCGCCGGGAGACCTCTTCAATCTTCTCAGCTAGTATGTCAAGAGAAGCCTGGAAGATGCGCGAAATGGGCACACCGAGTTAGTGAAATGCCTAACAATAAAGAAAGCGATCTCGCACCTACCTGTTCAAGCTTCGTATCATGGTAGAGCATCGCCTCGGACAGGTACACTAACACAAGTCATGATTAGTTCTGGCATGTATAAAAATAAAGGACGAATACATTGCCGGGGTTACCTGGGGCAGTTTCAATACTGGAAGTTTGTGAGAAGGGAGGTGAGCGGTTCACATCAACAGGTGAGCGGTTCACATCAACCCACCTGAAGTCCCCTTTTATATACGAACTTGCACATTTCCAAAGTGACCGAATGCCGAAGTAGTGTGCCAGGTGCCTGACTGCAGTGGCATTTGACGCGGTGAGTCTCACATTTTTGTCTTTGTATAGATAGTCCAAAATGTCAGGAAAGGCAACAGCCGCGGACTCTTCCCTTTGAATGGAAACGGTTTAGTATTCTCAGTTAATTCTTTGAAGGTTTCGGGTGATGGGACTCACAGTTGGATCTTGCTCGTGTTGCTTTCGAACTCGTTGTACAGATGACTCTGCTTGAACAGTGTGGTAAAATATTCACTCCTTCTTCGACCAGAGCTCAGAATAGCCTTATGGACATGGTAGACTTGAACGGATGGCTGCGAGGTTTTAATGTTGCTCCCCTCTCGCTTCACTTTGCGCTTTCCCTTACTGTTTGCAATCTGAGTAGTCACTTCAATAGACCAGTCGCAAAAGGCCGAAGGCTCTCCCAAACTCCACGTCAAAGGTTCGGATTCCTCCTCGCTGGCAGCATCCCAGTCTTCATCATCGAAATAATGTTCGCTTCCGCCAGTCTCGCGCTTGTGCATCGAGTTTAGTATGGATTCAGCGGGGTCGCCTAGTGGAAAATGCATGAGAAGAAGGACCAAGAAAACGTCCTCTCGATAGGGAACGGTCCTGCTCAAAGCAGTGATGATGTTGAGAAATCACGCACCTAGTTTCTCCGCCGCATTTTCCAGAACATCCACTTCCGCCAGTCTTAAGTAGTGTTAGCGGAGTCAGCAGCTCACGTCGCCGCAGAAGAGCAGTTAGACCAGTGTGGAAGAACTTACTGTAATATATGAATATTGTCGTCTGTGATGTTGTATTGCCAGGCCTTCACCTTGATGATAGTACGAGTAAGTATCTCTATTTGTATTGTGTACAAGTGGACAACCAAAAGTAGAATTTTTAATACCTTGATGATGCAAAACTCTCCAAGATTTCCGCTCTGCACAAGGTGGCTCAGGTGACTTGATATTACAACCTCGATCGAGCTGTCGCCGTCCGACAGGACCGCCCAGTACACGTCAGTCAAAGCATTCGCTGAATAGATGCGGGGGACCAGGCGAGACGTGAATACAACATAGTCTTCGGAGCCTTATGAAAGCGACTCTCGCAACTCACCTGGGACCCTCCTCAGACTTATAAGCTGAAGTGTGGGTGTCGGGCAGTCCACGTCACAATGGTCGCCTTCAGACGCAACCAACTGGTGCACACCCCCCTCTGTCAGTCTGGCTCCTACTCCACCAGCGGCAGCCACCATCGTGATTTTGGGTTGACTTAGAGACAAGCGTAATACATCCTAAATTTATGTTGCTAGTGCCCAAAGCAGTAGACAGACTGCTTTCGATTCAACTTCTTCAGTGGGTTATTGCAACTGTCATGTCTGGACTTAGGTGAAGTGGTAGTATCTATCTACTCATGGACGAAAAATGGGAACACAACGCGTTCCCGGTTACTTTAA
>JAAMXK010005496.1:0-13198 GCA_019693575.1 Thalassiosira oceanica | reverse complement strand
GACCATCTACACCTCCTTCTGGCCCGATATCTGTGTTGGGCTTCTCGGCGGCACCTCGGCGGCACTTCTTCTGTCGGTTGGCCTCCCGTTCGACTTCAGATTTACAGATCAGACGACGCCGCTGCCGGGATGACTTCGTCTATAAGTTTACTTTCAATGTTGCCAACCGCCGTTTGACGGAGGCTCGTGGTTGAGGAGCAATTTGCCTCGCCCTAGGGGCGCCATGGTTTTGTTCGTTTTTTCTTGGTTTTCTTAGGTACTTTAGTTACAGTAGAGGCGTGGGCAGTTTTGCGTGACCTGGCGTGACAACCCATCATTCATTTCTCAGTGCATTTTTGAAGAGAGCTCATCGAGTTCATCGAGTATCGTAGATGATGATAGAGCAATCAAACATGTTTCAACTCCAAAATCTGACCGTGCTACGGCCCGGAAGGTACATACATGTGAATTTCGCGCTTGGCCAAGCCATTTCGCCACCTAGTAGACTACTAGTAGTGACTGCCACGTGGCCCGAAATTATTCGCCCACTACATACTACTAGTTAGTACCTACTAGTCTCTACTAGTGGTAGAGACGCGCGCGCGCAGTGCGCAGAAGCTGGCACGTAACCCTTCTGACCCCTCCTAATCCTATCTAATCAGGAAGAAACTGGATGGTTTCGAATGAATCTCGGAGATCTGCGGTCCGGACCGCAAGCCTTGCGGTCCCCGGTTGCGGTCCGACTGCGGTCCGGACCGCAAGCCTTGCGGTCTGGATCGCAACAAGATTCGAACCCATCTATTTTTATCTGGGTGTTTTTAAAAGAAGAAAATAGATGGGTTCAAATCTTGTTGCGGTCCGGACCGCAAGGCCTGCGGTCCGGTTGCGCGGTCCAGCTGCGGTCCGGCTGCGGTCCGGACCGCACGACTTGCGGTCCGGACCGCACGCAACAAGATTCGAACCCATCGATTTTCTTCCAGGGGTCCTGAACCCCATATATGATTCAGGGGGGCATTAATTATCTTTCGACCTTTTGCGAGCTTCCATTCCAAATCTGGTATGGGCGACGGAAAAAAGGGGGGGAGTCTATTTGAGGTTTGTGCGGCGGCGGATGAGCCGCAACCCTCGAGGGGTTCAAATTTTTAAGCAGGGAGCCGAGATATGGACATACATTAATTCATTGGGTTTTACTAGTATCTCTAAGCTATGTGAAAACCCTGTGGCGAAATGTATTCGAGTGCAGCAGCGCAGTGACGCCCCTACCTCCCAACCTCGGCGCGCCCGGCGCTCGCGCGGTGTCTTGAGTCGAGTCTTGAGACAGCTTTTTACTTGCGTGGTCGAGCCTTCCATGTTTGTGCGCATGGTGATTTGCGCTCGACAAAGTTGCTCGAAAATCACGTAGGCGATTAGATGGAGTATTTCGTTTGTTTTGGGGCGGCTGAGTTTCAAACCCTAATACTACGCTCATAATTCCCTGGAGTCTCGAGGAAAACGCAACTTCGGCGTGCGTTTGTCATCTCGGCCGGGAGGAAGCGCCGGATCGAGCGGAGTCGAGCCGGGAAGACGGCGATGCGATTACGAGGAGCGCGGAATATCGCACCGGCCGAGGGCGACGACACGACGCACGACGAACGAGGTAGATACCAGTATTGGAGTTATTGGAGTGGCCGGGACATCGACAGAGCAGAGGCAGAGGCGGGTTGTCGGATTATAAAGCGACCTCTCCCATCAACACGGGCGTGGCGATCGGCGAATGTCGGCGAAGTTGCTGCGGAAAGATTGATGGGCCAGGGTCCTCGCCTCCACAATGATGAACACCGCAGCTTACTCTTGGAAGAGCTCGCAGGATTTCCAGCAGAGGCTGGGAGGGGAGATAGTGGGGAATATCACACGCGGCTGCGTAATCGAGAGACTAGGCATGATGAGGAACCAGGAGAAGATGGCCTACAACTATCGTACGGCGGACAAGCAACCCCCTGCATTTCCGAGACAGACTGCCTTGGCCGTGGACGAGACCATGCCGCAGCTGAACTCGACTTGGCGCGAGAAAATTTGTCACTGGAGTTTCAATGTCATCGACCACTTCGACCTGAGTAGGGAAGTTGTGGCCGTGAGCATGTCCTTATTCGATCGATTCCTGGCCACTCGAAGTAATCGATGCAATGGCTCGACGGCCTTACTGGCATCCCTCACTACGCTGCACATAGCGATTAAGGTACACGAGGTGCGGAAAATCAAATTGTCAACTCTTGCAAATTTGAGCAGAGGGCAGGTACGTGGAAGATACATCTAAACTTCTCGGTTCACATACATAGCTTCGTCTGCACTCAATCTAACTTGCGGGACTCGATTTTGTAGTTCGGACCGAAACATATCGAGGACATGGAGTGGGCAATACTGAACGCGTTGAACTGGCATGTACATCCCCCGACGAGCATGTCATTCCTGTCGCATTTGCTGCTGCTCCTTCCTCCGCAAGTCAGCGATTCGTCGAAGGAGGAGCTATATGCTCTCTCGAGATATATAACGGAACTTTCCGTTTGCGATTCCTCGTTTGTGGACATCGACCCATCGGCTGTCGCGTATGCGGCCATCTTGAATTCGCTCGAGGATCGGAGGTATAGGCGGATGATCTCAATTTCTTTGAGGGATCAATTTCTTCGCTCCATAGCCACGCATGTCGGGCTGCGCCCTGACGACGACCACGTCATCCTGGCGCGTCCGAAGCTGAAGCGACTCCTGACTAGCAGCTTGGGTCAGGAGAACTTACCGACGACGCATGAGAATAGCAACGTCATGCAGACCAACCAGTCTGCCCAGCAGAGCCAGCAGTCTGCGCAGATGCAACACAATCCATCGACTCCTCAGAACATCACCACAGTCGCTAGCGTCACGAGCTCGGTCCAAGGCATGCAGATACAAGACACGAGCAAGGCAGACGATGCATCGATGTCTTCGAAGCAATCCCGACGGTCAAGGTCGAGCAGCTACGACAGTATCACCGGTCAAAGACGAAGCAGGGTCCCGATGCCAGGTGGCAGACGGGTTGCCCCGTCACCCAGCAGAACTGTCATGTCGACGTCTCCTTGCAGCATCTCGTCGCGTAGCGCAAGATCTGTCTTTTCAAGACATTCGAGGTCACCTTTGACATCGCTGCTTGTTGGTGCCCAAGGCTGAACATTGCTAAAGAAGCGAAGACAAACGATTTGGCGCCTCATTCATATCCAACGCACACTTCATCCTAGCTAGAACATCGCATTCCAGGTACTTGCATTTATCTGATAATACAAATCTGACTTACAAAATACGATATTTCTGCCAGCTGTAATCTAGTCTTATGATTAAGATCTCCTCGCCTAATAGCATCATCTCAATTGGCCCGAGTCTGATATCACGCAAGGAACTCGTGTCCTTCCAGACTCGCTCCCGACTTGTTCAATTGCAGCGACTACATCCATTCCGGATATGACCTTTCCGAACACGCAGTGCTTGCCGTCAAGCCATGGCGTTTCGGTCACGCACAAGAAGAATTGCGACCCGTTTGTGTCTTTTCCCGCGTTGGCCATTGAGAGGACACCAGGGCTGTCGTGCTTCAGAGTAAAGTTTTCGTCGGCGAATTTCTCTCCATAGATTGATTCCCCTCCCTTGCCGTTACCCCGTGTGAAATCGCCTCCTTGTGCCATGAATCCAGGAATGACGCGGTGGAACGAGCATCCCTTGTAGTGAAGCAACTTTCCAGATCTGCCGACACCTTTCTCGCCGGTACAGAGACATCTAAAGTTCTCTGCAGTCCTTGGCACAATGTCGGCCCGAAGCAGAATCTCAATACGTCCCTTCTTCGAGCCGCCGAGGGTGATATCCAAGAAAACCACTGGATTTTCCTCGGCTTCCGACATGACGCGCGATAGTCGCGATAGTTTCAAACAAAATCCGACTTCCGGAGGATCATCAATGTCCCTCCGCCGCGCCGAGGGTCTTGACCCGTCCCGCCCACACTGACACTAGCCCTGGTTGTCAAGGCTAATGGACATAAAGTCCCCGGCTGGAACCTGCTGGAACCCTCCGTTGGAGCCTGCTGGAGCCACTGACAACGCAGGAGTCCTTGCTTTGAGACTCCTCTCTCTATTGATAGAGATCAGTGATTTCTTCAATCTCCAGTAATCTTTCAAGTTACATGAGATTCAACTCGCTCAGTTCGGTCCTCTCGACTCCGATCTCGCCGACTCAAGTACCTAAGTTCAGGACTGAAGCTCCGTCTGAAGCCGGCCGAAGGGCGTCTATTAATCGCCTTCGATAATCCCGTCGTCTCGTCGTCTCCGCACTGAACTCGCAGAGTCGAGTTGGACCATCCAGTGGACGCTGCTTTTCGAGGATGGACGCTGCTGAGCGACAGAAGATACTAGACGCCGCGCTGGATGAATTAGACGAAAGCGACAGCGATGAGGAAGCAGATCGCCCCAAGTGCAACCTCGACGAAACTGTCACACCCTGCTCGCTGTCGGGGTCAGGCCAAAGTCCTGGCGTGCCCTACTCGTTGGATTACTTGGCTGGTATCAAGAGCAAGGACAGGAATAGACGACAATCTTCCGCGGCCGCAGCAGAGTCTCGTTGCCGTCCAATCTTTGGTCCTGAGCCTCCGTCGAAACAAACGAACAAGGAGAAAGCAGCTCATCAAGGGCCATTGGCGGGGCTTAACGTAGCCGACGAAGCGGGTCTAGCTGCCTCTCTCGAGGGGATGATGAAACAATTCACCGATGGACTAGGTCCTGGCTTTGATGAGAGCGATCTCAATGGCTTGGGGGATCTTCAGAATGCCGAAAAGGCAATGGAGGAAATGTTCCACAAGATTCTGGTTGGAGCTGGCGATGCAACTCCCAATAATTCATCGGGGGTCTCGGACCGAGTCGCGGTCTCTCCTCCAGTTTGCCTTGGCGGCGACGATGGCGACATTTCTACGAAACAAAATGCTCCTGACAGCGGCGGCGAAGAGCCCGATGTAGACGAATCTATCAATCGTCTGCTCGACGGCATCAACAAAGCCTCGAGGGAGCCTCCGACCATGCCTTCCTCTGCAGACATTGACCCTTCCCAGTTTGAGAAGTTCGGCGAGGAAATGATGAGCTCTATAATGAAAGACTTCGAAAAGTTCGGGGGGTCAAAAGACAGTGACGATGCGATTGACGGTGTGATGAAACAGCTGCTAAGCAAGGATCTCATGTACGAACCTATGAAGGAGGTTAGCGCACGGTTCCCGAAGTGGCTGGCCGAGAACAAGGAAGACCTCAGCGAGGAGGACTACCAGAAATACGGGACTCAGTACCAGTTTTTTCAGAGGATAGTGCACGTTTACGAAACAGAGCCCGATAACTTTCCCAGAATTCAAGAGTTGATGCAACAAATACAAGATTTCGGTCAGCCTCCGGTCGACATAATCCGGAGCCTTGCTCCGGAGTTGGAATTTGACAGCGACGGAATGCCGATGATGATGGGTGGTGGGGAAGGTGGAATACCGGGGATGCCACAAATGGGAAACGAGCAGTGCGTTATTTCATAGAGTTTTGAAGAACGTGTGAGGGAGATTCATTTATTCGCTTCATACAAATACTTATCCATTACCATACATATAGTAGTTCTTTGAAATATTGCAGTACACTTCTTTTCCTCGCCCACCGCCACCATCCGACCAGAAGCATCTGGGAAAACAGTGCGAAAGATGTGAACAAGGACTGCAATGGTGATATCCAAGATGTATTCTACGAACCTCATTCAAACAGATCAATTCAGCCCGTAGTGCGTTGAATCTCATGTAACTTTGTATGAGATACTAGCTAGGTAAGTAGGTAGGGTAGGGCCGATAAAGGGCTGGGGGACTGCCGGAGAAGTCCGCCGGGGCCGGACGTGCTTGTATGGCGCGACGATGGCGTGGCTCGGTGTCGTGCATTGTGGTCACAGTGAAGTGGGGACCCTAGAGAGGGATCGGCACATTTACAACCATGCCTACCAACAGCTGCTGCCGTCCGGAGGACCCTCGCTCCTCGCTCTAACTCTAAACTGAACTGACTGAACTTCACCGATCAGTTGGAGTTATTGGAGCTAAGATGGAGGACGAAGATGCGCGGCGCCTCGTGGAGTACTTCGTGGTCGTTTCGAGCGTTCCCAAAAAGAATCCAGTTTCCGTAGTGGTCGAGGATACCAAGGCAGCGCCGCCGCCAGACGCCAGGGTTCGTGCGAGGAGGAAGTCACGGCGTGCTCACTTCAACATTCGGAAGTATTTTCGTCCAGAGGGAAACGACAAGCACGCGAACGGATCGCCGCCAGCGAAGGGCGTGTCCTGTGCGAATGGGACAGTTCCTAACGCTTCGAAAAAAATTAGTTCTGTTTCGTCGAGATCTCGCCAGACTCTCCAAGCAGTCAAGAGCGTCGAAACGAATGACGAGGACGAGACAGACTTATTGCAGAGCGCTTGGGACGAGCAACCGTCTCATGACGGCTCCGATGAAAATGTTGTGAAGGACCGACGACATCGTGACTCCTATGCGGAGAGTTCGGGCGGCGCATCGCGTGCTCTCCACAACGTTTTGGACGACACCAGAGGAGGCCGGAGAGCGAAACAAACAACCTACATCGGAAACCGCAACGGCGCCATGCATATTGACAGCGAATCGTCGACGGCAGCCGAAAGATTAAATTGCGACAGTACTTTTGATGGCACTTCGAGGTGCATAGACGAAACTAAGACGCGCCAACGTCGGAAGATGAAGGCAAACAAGAATCATCATTTCAAAACATCATCCGGCTCGAGCAAAATGACTGAAGCGGAAGTCATCCTGAAAAGTGCCGAAGTGTCTGCAGAAAACTTGAAGAAAGATCTGAGGAATCAATTCATAGAATCCAAAAAGAAGTTTGTCGACGGTTCACCCGGGTTGCAGAACATCGAGAAGAAGTTGTCAGAGATGAAACTTGACACGACCCTTAGCAAGCTGAAGACGTTCAAGCTGGCCACGCTGACGAATGTTCCGACAATGTCCATTCAAAGTCCCACAGGAAGGGATTCAGCTACGAAGAAAGCCGCGGCGGATGACCGACCCGTCTCAATCGATTCAACTTTGACGAGGATGTCATCTCCGTCAACAGATCTGTCCGAAGGCGAATGTTCATCTTCCTCTAGGGATCGCAAATGTCCCGCTCCCGTGGTGAACTTGAACGCGGCTTCTTTAGAGCGAAGGCATTGTCGAGGGACATTTGAGAGCGAAGGTTCCGGAAATCTAGACGCCTCTGTGTCATCCGGCGAATTCGCTGCACACCGCGAACAAATGGACGAGCTGGAGCGCGCGCCGACGGCTGAGGATCCGGAGTTGACCGATGCTCTCGAGCACTGCGTTCTAGAGCCCGTAATCACGGCGCAGTACCCCCCGAAAGACCGCCCCGGCAGGCCTCTGAATCCCATGTTGGCTCAGTTTTGCCACCCGCAGGGTGGTGACATCCTCGTGGTGGCCCAATATAGAATGCCAACTGTGCATCATTTTGTTCTGACCGATGCTGCGGGGGGGAAAATGTATGCGACCTGTCTTACTGCGTACGAAGAGTTCAACCCGGTTGTGCATGGCGATATAAGTGACCCGACATCAATCGAAGATCCCATCAGCCGCCATTCGAGCAATCGCAAGTATTACGCCCCTCGATTTCTGTGCCTGTTGTCGTCGTGGCCATACCTTAGCGCGTTTAGGACCTACCTCACGCAACTATACAGGATGGCGACGACGACTAGCATCATGGAGGCGCCACTTGAGCGTTACATTCTTAACATTGCAGAAGAGGTCCCGGCGCCGCCGCCAGGAGCGTTCGAGGTCAAGATGAGCATCCTGGGCGAAACGATACGATTTTGGGCACCACCAGCAAACCTGCCTGTACCCTGGGTATCGATGCCTTATGGCATTTTGTTTGAGTGTCTTGATATCGGCAACATCTTGTTTGCGTGGTATGCATTGGCGTGCGAACGGAAGCTGCTTCTAGTTTCCAGCCAAGTCAGCCTTTTGACCATCTGCTCCGAGATAATGCAGAGTATGATTTTTCCCATGAGGTGGAGGTACGTACGTTGGGGCCCTTCGTCGAGTTTGGAATAACTGAACTTCTCACACTCTTCTCTTTCTCTTCGGTAGTCACCTTTATATCCCAGTGATTCCGCGCTTCCTTGTACAAATACTGGATGCCCCAGTGCCATATCTCTGCGGAATCTCAAGGGACATCTTACCATTCGCCGTCGATGATATATCAGAGGAAACGATTGTCGTCGACTTGGACCGCAATCTAATCACCATGGGGATGGAATGCGAAGACTTGCCTTTCTTGCCAAATGTCAGGAAGATCAAGCTTGAGGCGGCGCTTGAAAACAACGCCGGCGATGTGTTCTGGAAGGCTCGGGGTTTAACCGCCGCTCAAGTTGAAGAGGTAAGGAACAGTGGAGACGAAAACTTGCTCGCAAAGACTCTTGGGACGGGGGATGCTGTCTGGGATGAAAGGATATGTTTTTTGGACGAAGCCTTCAATCTTGCTGCGTCTCCAGACTCTTTGAGCCTGCTGCACGATGCGACCTCGTCTCTTGAGGAGGCTGCTAAATGGGATGCTGTACAAGAAGCATTCATTCGCTTTTATGCCTCCGTCTTGAAGAACTATCGCAAGTACTTGCCAGATGACTCTCGCCACTCCTCATGGAGATGTGGCGATGTCGACGACGGCCGGCGCTTCCGCAGTGTAGAGTTCATCTCGGACCAGCCGCTCGATTTTCAGCCGTTTCTTGAGGAACTGTTAGCCACTCAGCAGGTGAGTCTCCTCGATTATGCGTGTCTCTCTCACATTGCTCTAACTTCTCTTGTGCTGACACGCATAATCGAAACGATTCAGTTCGATGATTTCATAACACGCCGGATGTACAACTCGTCAGACGAAGCAGACATAAAGTTTTTCGACGAAAGCATCGACGACAAAAAGAATAGGAGCAAACTGAAGCTAAGCAAAGTCAAGACACCCTTTCTGCATTCCGCGAAAGCGAGGAAGGACATGAAACAGATCGAAGCGATTGCACCGAACAAAACGCTTCCGATAGGTATGTACCTCATCTTTCTCGTAGAGATACCTCAGGCATGTCCCGAGGCAGTCTCATTTCTCACCACTCCACTCTCAGGGCGCAAATTCAGTAACTACGATGCTGTCAGTGGCACGTTTTCGTACCCGACCTGGCCAGAAAAGTTTGATGTGCGTGCTCGACCTGACCAGGAGCCTCGGAATTGCCATTGACTTTTACCTGCTTCTACACTTGTTCAGGCGACCTTATTCGGCAAGCCGAGGCCGATACCATCCATAATCAGGGAGTACGACCGCAGGCTCGCGCTCAAGAGCTTACTAAGGGGGGAAAGGGGCGACGAACGAGCGCAGCCCGGATCGAATAATAAGTCGGCCGAAGTGACAGCCTTTGTTCTGTTCTTCGTGACCTTTGCGAAGACGATAGGAAAGTCAATGGAGGAGCTTGAAATCCCCCACCAGTCTGTCGGATTTGAGGTCGTCAAACAGGACGAGGTCAATCCCAGGGCCCATCCGCCCTGGATAGTAGGGGAGTGCAATGGTGTTGGTGCAGAGGGAAGCGCTTTTGGATCGCTGCACTCCAATTTCCGGCCCCATAGAGGTGACCCCCCTGAGGACATCGCTCTCGAAGACGACAACGAGCAACAAGTGGGCGAGCTCTGCCACCGGCAGGACATGCCCAAGGCGATTTCTCCCTCTTCGTTCATGAGGACTCTGGGATTCGAATCGCATAATTTCGACCGTAGCATCGAACGATATGAGCTCGAAAGAGAAAAGGCAAGGATAGTCGCCAAAGCTCAAATAGACCTAGGGTTCAATGTGCTTAAGACAATGCGCAAAAGGAAGCTTCGAAACGAGGCCATCAATTATAAATCCATAATCGAAGCGTGCGGTCGCTGCAGCATAGCTCACAGGGCTACTGACTTGATGGAAATGATGTCAAAGGACGGGATCACTTTGGATCAGGAGACATATTTCAGTTTCATTTCAGCGTTCTCAAACTGTGAGTTGTACTTCTATTGATCCATTAGCTCAGCGCTAAGTTTTCTTCTTTCAGCGGAAAGTGAAGCGGTTTTCCACACATGTGAGGAAACCTCGTCAGAACTTTCCACCTCAAAACCTGCTCGTTCAACCCGATCATGTCAAGCTACCTGGACTAATGAAGCGAAAACTACTGTATCCTTTAAGGATTCTCTCCTGAGGGAAAGCCATCAGTTGATAGAAGGCTATCAGGCCCTCAGTTCGTCATTGTCTGGCACGAAACAAGCCAACAAGCCATCCAGGCGGGCCGGCCTTATGGCTAAGCCAGGGCTTACCAAGAAAAAACATTTGCTCGTTCCTGCTTACTTGAAACCCTATTTAGATTTGTCCCACACACTGCTAGAAGAACTCTATCCTGGGCTCAACATCGACCTAATCTCGGACGCTTGCCCCAAGTGCAGCCAAGTATTGAGCCAGGACCACATAATCCAAGGTTGGACGCCCAACGACTATTCGACGACATGCCCTGCTTGCAAGCATAGATTTGTTCCCAAGTTCTCAGTTTGCTGCAATCTGGATAGTTGGACAGGCTCACAGGGCAAGCTGTCCCCTCTATATTGTGACTACTTATCTCCCTGGGTTCTCCTCCGCGAAGTAAGAGAGATAATCGGGGGGGAAGGCTGCGCGCACCCAGTCGCAGACAAAAAGGCTGCCAAGGTACTTGGTGTGGACGAAGCGGACAAGGCGAAAGGGATTGGGATTGACGGCTTGTTGGACCCTAGATTTAGGGAAGGGAATGGCATCAATGCAACAATTTGGTGGAATATCATAGTTGCCTTCCGCAGATTTCAAATACCTTATCTTTACCTGCTCCAAGGGAGTTACAACAATCAGCTTGTGCAACCATTGCCGCGGACTGACATATCATTGAATGATTCATAGCTGTTTTATATGAAACTACATGAAAAGTTATTCATATTACTGGAAGTTATCGACAACAAGGAATTTCTGCAGCTGATAATGCAGGATACAGGAGTTTGGTGCAAATAGATGACTATTTGAGGTTACTTCTTAGGCACTGTGCACGGTCTCCTAGTTCTAGTCCCCCCAGTCGGTCTTTGAGAGCACGACAGTCTGCCTTCCGTGTGGGGTGTCTCAGAGTCTAAGGCTCTAAGGAGCAAGCAGCAGTGTAATATGTAACAACGCCACTTCTATTCTCATGATACATGATACATGATACAAACCTGCAGCTAACTATTTAGATGTGGGAGGAGGATAAAACCAATTCCCTGCCGTGCTGCTTTTGCTGTGCAAGATGTATGCACTCCGATACCTAGCGTGCGAGCGTTGCTCACTTGATTTTGCGCAACTGACAACTACGTAGTATCATGACAAAAATGTGGAGGTGCGATAGGAATATCTCGGCGAATATTAGGAGTTGGACGTGCACGTGCAGCTAAGTTCATACAGCATCTCCGATTCTCTTCATGGTCATGCCCTACTACAGTGATGATTTGGCCGGCAAAATTTACTAGTAATTTCGCTAAATCAAGTTAGCTACAAATCTCAAAAGCGCCGTGTGTCCATTGTGGGACCATCAACTCTATACACCTTCTGGCCCAACATCTGTAATATTATTGGGCTCCTCTCAGACTGAGACTCTCAGCGGCACCTCGGCGGCATTTCTCTGTCGGTCGGTTGGCCTGTTGGCCTCCTGTTTGAATTCAGATTTGCAGGTTGGACAATGCCTCTGCCGGGATGAAGCAACTACTCTTCTATAATTCTACTTTCGATATTGCCAACCGCCGTTCGATGGAGGCTTGTGGTTGAGGAGCAATTTGCATTGCCCTAGGGGCACCATTCTGGTTTTGTTTGTTTTTTCGGTGTGGACAAAAAATGTGTGAGCTGGCGTGACAGTCCAACACATATCATGGCCTCCAAGGTCATCAAGGTTCCTCCAGGCAGGCACGTGTTCCACGGTCAACTTAGCCCACCCCTCCACTGTTCTGCCGTGTGCCGTGTGTGTGTCCGCCAGTGTCCGTTGACTTTGAGAGAGGGAGGGGGGGGGAGGAGAGAGAGAGATATATAATCATCATAATACATAATCAACCTACCTCTGGTTGGTCCAGTTCAGTGAAGGACAAGCCCATCTAGTAGAGCTTCTCACTGTGAACGGTCTCCTAGTTCTAGTCCCCCCAGTCAGTCTTTGAGAGCACAACGGCTTGCCTTCCGTGTGGGGTGTCTCAGAGTCTAAGGCCTAAGGCTCAAGGAGCAAGCAGCAGCAGCATTCGTTTTGCAACAACAAAATACATGTAATGTAACAACGCCACTTCTATTCTCATGATACATGATACAAACCTGCGGCTAACTATTTAGATGTGGCTGCTTGCTGTGCTGAGGTGCATGCACTCCGATGCTTCCGCGTGCCTAGTAAAACGCACAGTGATCGGATGAGCTTCACATGTGTAAGCGTGGAGAGTGCTATCGTAGATGACCACGAGAGTGAGATGAGTGAGACGTCGTCACCCGAGCGAAGGCGAAGGAACACTTCTTCTTCTTCAGTAGGGAGATTGGAAAGTCAGTCGAGGGACAACTTCGAGTAGTTGTAGTTCAGGGAGTAACGTTAGAGGGAGAGCGTTTAGAGACAGACCCTTCCCGTGTATTTGTAGGCGTGCCCGCGACACCAGGCGCTCGTGGACGATGACGATACGGCCCATCGTGACGACCGATGGCTCCTGTGCTACGGAGGAAGGAACCCACCATGGCCCCGGCGACCAGGCCGAGACCATCCGTGAGTTTTACGATGCCTCTTACAGTGTAGTAGTATGTAACTTGGGGCATGACTGATTATTTCCCTCCTCTTAGTTTTTAGCGGGCAGGCGGGCGGGCGGGCAAGACGACCAGGGCGAGGTACCGCCCAAGCCACCACAACCATCCAAACTCTTTGGCGCGCCAGTAGAGTATCGTTACGCTTTGCCCGTCGAGATTCGGCGGAGCAGAGAGTCGGAGACGGGGAGACACACGCACGCAATACAAACACAACACCTACTACTACAACAACCAACTATCGTTGACCATGGTGTTTCTTGAGCCGCCAGCCAGGCTACACACTCTTTTGAAGGAGGCGCTCCCTGCCTCCTTCACATCCCCCGATGATCCG
>JAAMXK010005490.1:0-15529 GCA_019693575.1 Thalassiosira oceanica | reverse complement strand
TGGAGACGAAGAAGTCCGGGTCGTCCCTCCTGGCGGGGGGCGAGTCGGCCCTGCACGACGCCGCGCGGATCACCGACTGGGCCACCGTCCTCGACCTCAGCCGGTCCGACCCCGACGCGGCACGGTACGTCGGGCCCGACGGCTGGTCCGCGCTTCACCACGCGTGCGACCGGCGCTGTCCCCACGTCGACGTCATGGAGGCCCTCCTGGGGGCGCACCCCGGCGCGATCGTCGCGACGAACGACAAGGGATGGACGCCCCTGCACCGTGCGTCGAGGAACAAGACGCCCGTCGACGTGGTACGGCTGCTCCTCGAGCGCCACCCGGAGCTGGGGAGGAAGGCGGCCGGGATGAGGTGCGGGGAGGGACGGAGTCCGCTCCACTACGCCCTCCTGTACGACGCGCCGGAGGGCGTCGTGGAGCTCCTCCTGAGGGCCGACCCGGACGCGGTCCTCGACGGCGACCGGGGAGGCGTGACGCCGCTCGCGCTCGTCTGGGACCGGTACGCCGACGGATTCGAGGGGAAGAGGACGCTCCAGCTCCTGCTCAGGCCGTTCGAGGCCGAGGCGGGCGAGCAGCGGCCGAGCGAGGACGAGAGGAGGAGGACGGACGAGGCGACGAGGGCCGCCGAGGACAAGGTCAGGGAGGCGCTGGCGTCGGACGCGCCGCAGTGCAGGACGCTCAGGCGGCGGTGGGAGAGGTCGAACCTCCTCCTCCGGGCGTACTTCCGCTTCCCCCCCGAGCACGCCGGCGGCGACGGCGGTGTCCCCGAGGGTAGGAGGAAGTGGCGCGCCCTCCACGCCGCGAGCGCGGTGCGGTGCCACCCCCAGCTCTTCCTCCTCGCGAGGGCGGTCCACCCCGGCCAGGCCCGCGAGGACGACGAGGGCGACCTTGTCGAGGGACGATCGGGGCCGAGGACGGCGCTTCACCTCGCCGCGTCGTCGCCCCGGGGCGGCCGGGAGGGGCGGGCCGCGATACGGACGCTGGTGGGCCTCAACCCGGGCGCCGCGGGGAGGGAGGACGGGACCACGGGCGACCTGCCCCTGCACGTCATGGCCGGGAACGACCGAAAGACCCGGTGGATCGAGGACGGGTTCCGGGCGGTCTACGACGCGTGTCCCGAGGCGCTGGCGAGGACGAACCGGCGGGGCATGACGCCGCTCCACCTCGCCACGGCGCGGGCGGACGGGGTCGGCTGCGCCGCCCAAGCCCAGGACGGGCACGAGCCGGCGGCCGTCCCCCAGTCGATCGTGCAGAACCTGATCCAGCTCGACGGCGGGGCCGCCGCGTCGGTGTCAGACGCCACGGGACGGCTCCCGCTGCACCACCTCGCCGAGCGGGGCGAGGGGTGGGACGCCGACGCCCGGTCCGTCCTGGCGGCGCACCCCCGGGGGGCGTCGGCCCGGGCCGGACCGCCGTCGTCGCAGCTCCCGCTCCACGCCGCGTGCGCCAACCCGGGAGCGCACCCGTGCCTCCTGAAGGGCCTCGTCGACGCGCACCCCCGCGCGGCGTCCGTGCCCGACGGCGCGGGCAGGCTGCCCCTCCACGTCGCGGTCTCGACCCGGGCCCGGTGGGACGCGGGAGTGGCCGCCGTGCACGACGCGTACCCCCCCGCGGCGAGGGAGGCCGAGGCCGCCCCCCGGGGGTGGACCGCGCTCCACTTCGCGGCGTCGTCGGGGACCGACCCGTCCGACCGGTCGGTCATCGAGAGGCTCGTGGACCTCCACCCGTCCTCGGCGTCACGGGCGGACGGCGGGGGGAGGACGCCGCTCCACCTCGCGTGCGCGGGACGTCGCTCGTGGGACGACGGCGGCGTCGGTTCGGTCTTCGCGGCGGACCCGTCCGCGGCGCTCGTCGCGGACGGGTCCGGGATGCTCCCCCTCCACGCCGCGGCGATGAGGGGCAAGGCCGAGGGCGGGGGCGGTACGGGGGGGTCGGACGCCGCCAGCGGTCCCGCCGGGGGGGACGCGGCGGACGCCGAGCGAGACGGCGGCGGCGGGCCGGCGTCGAGGGAGGACATCGAGGCGGTCGAGGTGATGTTCAACCTCCTACTGGCGCAGCCGAGCACCCTACAGGTCTGATTGGAGAACCTTTAGACGTGGTTGACGACTGACTACCAGTATCACAACTTAACAAAGTAAATAGAACTTTTCGTTTACTTCGGTGGGACCGGGGTGGACTTGCTTTGATTCGGCAAGCAATGGATTTGTTTGTGAATGTTTGTACTGCTTGACATTGGCACCAATGTTGTATGGACTCACTTCTTAAGCAAACTGTTGTGACTGGCATTAGGCCTGCCAAGTGCCAAGGCATGACTGATTCGATGCCAATTTTGACACTCGGCTATCGGCCCTTAGTCCTTGCCGATGACTTTTTAGGGTCATATTGCATTCTCACCTATCGTACGTGGCCCTGGGTTATGACTGATGGATGAGTCAGATCGACCTGGATCGGCTTCTCATTCCTGGTGGCGTCCACCCGACCCATTTTCGATTTCGCATGCCCTGGTCAATTCGTCTACGTCTCGGAAGCAACTCAATCGCGCCGTTTCGTATCTTTTCTCAGTCTCCAAAACGTACATCAAACGCATTACTCTAGTAGAGATACCTATCGAAGTGTTAGATTTGTTCTATGCGGTGTTGTTTTTATATAATGTTATATGTTCTGTATGTTCATCTCGAGTCGGAATAATCTGCAGTGATTATTCTACCTAACACTCGAACGCCGAATGTTTAGCTCTGTATGTTCAGTTCATTTCGAGTCGGAATAATCTGCAGTGAAAATTCTACCTAACACTCGAACGCCGAGAGTAACTCGTTTACTCAATCGGCTCGAACTTGGAACCAAGCTCGCTGAGGGCCTTGTGGGCCTTGGCGTAAGACTCGAAGAAGGCCTCCTGATCAGCGAACTTGTTGGCGAAGGGGGCGAATCCCGCGTCCTCCCAGAGGCACTTATCAGAAGTGCACTTGACGAGCTCCTCGTCAGTGGAGGCGTCGTTGATAGTTGTGAAGTAGGAGTTGTTGAAGACCAACCAGTCCTCGACCCACGGGGAACCTCCCGCGGTGTAAGCAGTGGTCTCACTGCCGTCAGCGAGCTTGGTGGCGCTTCCATCAGTGAACTTGGTCTTCTCGGCACCAACTCCACTTCGGTCGGCGTAGGCTCGGCCGAAGGTGTGGGCTCCCGAAAGGGCGACGATGCCCTCGTCATCAAGTCCCATCCTGTAGAAGACCTTCCTGAGGTGCCACGCGGCGGACTCGTCCTCGGTGGACGCGGTTCCTCCGGGACCACCGAACTTGCCCTCGGGCCCGGCCTCGGCATCGGGGAGGTTTCCCTCGGGGCTGCACTCCTCGGGCGAGGTGGCATCGACACGTCCGTACTTCATGTCGATCTCGGGTCCGCCGGCAAGAGCGATTCCGCGGGCGCTAGCCATCTGGAAAATGTCAGCGTAGGAGACTCCCGGGAAGGCCTCCTTGACGGGCTCGAGGAGCTTGATGGCCCCAGCGAGTCCGGCGTTGGCGCCGTGGTTGATCTCGGGATCGAATCGGATGGATCCGATAGCACCGCCGGAGGCGGGCCACTCCTTATCAGCAAGGGACACATCATGGGTTCCCGAGTCGTGCCACGCGAGACGAACGAAGACGGGTCCGCAGTTCTTCTCCTGTAATTTGCAGGATGCAAAGAAACTCAGTTAGTTCACCGGTCATTTCATTCGCTCTCTTTGCTGCAAGTAAGTTCGTACCGTCAGGATACCGTCGATCATCGACTGAGCTCCATCGAGATCGCCCTGGGTAACGGACAGAGACGAAGCCGGGCGGAGCGGCTTGTTAACAGGGGCGGTGAAGGCCTGGGCGCCCGAGACGGCGGCAACAGTGATAGCAGCGGAGAGCTTCATGGTGTTGGATGTTCGTTGGACGTTAGTACAATAATTGTGAGACATTGACGGTTGGGAAAGCGGAGTCTGACGGACGAGCGACCAACGCCTCCTTCTCGTTGCCACCACGTTCGGTCACAAAGTCCCTCGCGACCTTGCCGTCGCGTCGGCTCTAGAGGGGCTACAGAGGGGGCCGGTGCGGTGGCTTTGGTGGCGCCACGTACGCGTTTTTACAGACCTACCTACCTAGATATGTAACTCCCACCAAATCTGATCAAAGCTGGCCGAACAAAATAGCACAAAAGGAAAACAAATAAGTTAGTTGATGGCTGCTGCTGCTGCGGCCATGCAGTCATACAAGCGACATACGACGAGACGGAAAGAAGAGAAGAGAGAAAACAGAGACAACCTCGTCGGCCAGACGACGGACGAGATCGAGAGATAAAGATGTTTGGTGGATTCCAGCATATATCCCCTCTCGTGAGTGCTCGAGCCATCTAATCCTGCGATCTTCTGCGATCTAACCCACCGACACTCGTCAACTCCCCCGAACAGTCGAGCCTTTCGTCGTCTACGGCAATACCGGCTGATCCAGAGGCGGCGCTGGCATCTAACTGCATTCGCGATTTCCTAGGCCCTGTAGTTCAGACAGTCTCGGACTCGTTGCAATCCCGCGGTCCAAGTACCCTTAACGACTTGTCGAGCTACATCAAACATCACTGCTCCAAACAGTGGAACGAGGAGCGGGCCCGACTAGTGTCAAATCTTAACTCCTTGGTAAATGCCAACAGAAAGTCGTCTATACCGTCTGAGCTTTACTACAATGGAAGCAGAGTGCAGATGAATAAAGCGCGAGGGATGGAACAAAGCTACATCACGCACACATCACACGTCCGGGCTGCGCTCATAGTTTTACTGCACCATTCTTTGGTCAAAGTGACTGGCGGGGGAGTCGGCGGAGACAAGAAGCAAAGTCCTGATCCGACGTCATCGCACACCAGGTATACGTACACGTTCTTGCAAGAGAAGGCAAGGCTCTTCCCGCGCTATAGTAGATATGTCGAGCATATCTCAAATGTCATTGACGACAACGCCGCAACTATCATTGAAAGTTTATTGCTTCATGGGAGACTTGGTGGCGAGCAAATTTTAATTACCAATTGGAAGAAAGGAGACGGCGACAGCAAGCTTGGGTCTCTGGTGCATAGTTTCCGGCAGCTGATCGAACAAGGGTATTGCGAGGCGGTCATGCCAATAGCTTCAAACGAACAGATGGAAATGATCAATTCGGGAACGGCGGACAAAGACGATGGGATCCACGGAGGTGAAGTCGAATTCTCATTGGACGATGAAGGAAATATATCGGGCAATAAGAAACGATCCAGATCTTCCAGCAGCGCCTCTCAGTCGAAGAGACGGAAATTGGAGGAGGAGGAGGACGACGACGACGACGACAAGGATCTTCATCCCGAGATACACGACAAGCTCAAGAAACATCGCAAAATTATTCCGAAAGGATCGGTCTATAGAGTAAACACAGACTGTTTCCACGCAAGTCTACGAGCCATGTTACTGAGTCGCCTTGTGACAGAAATGTACCCGGAGGACAAGAGGAAGAGCAAATCGAATTCCGACGACGGGGCGGAACACTTCACGAGACACATCGGGAGCGTCACCCTCGCAGCGCTAAGATATGCATCGTTCGAACAGCATTCTCCCCACAATTTACTGGAAGATAAAGAAGAATCGGAGGAAGAGAAGCACCACAGAATTGCGGAGTATGGCATGTTTTGCCCAACGGACACGATTCCATACCTCTCGGCCGAGACATCGAAGACGTTGAAGGCAAAAGTCGGAGGTCTTTCGAGTAATCTCTCAACCCTGCTCGTTCAGATGTCAAATCTTCAGTATCCGACCATTGTAACTGAAGTTGAGGACGCCCTGGGCCATCCGAAGGGAGGGAAATTCGAGATTTGCACCCGACAGCTTCTTCATTGCTTTCGAGATCGGATAGTCCATCGTATGCTGACGTCTCATCATGGCTTAGCGGCGGCACGCATCGTATCGATACTGCAGATGAAGGGACATTGTGAGAGTGACACGATTGCTGATGATGCGCTGATGCCCGCGAAGGAGGCGAGGGAAATCCTCCACAAACTTCACAAGACTGGGTAAGTCGCCATTTCTCATTGTTATCTGGTTCGCCCATCCACACACATGAAGCTCATTCGCCGTATATTGAACCTGCAGTTACGTGGACTTGTGCGACATGCACCTCACGAAGACCCATAACTCTGGAACTGCGATATACCTCTGGGAAGTGAAACAGGATCGACTTTACAAGAACGTTATGCGCAACTTGTGCACTGTGCTCCTCAATTTGAGGCTGAGGCGAATGCACGAGGTTGAGGCTGGGTCTGAGTGGATGAGTAGGGCGAAAGACGAAGGCCAGAGCGAAGAAAACGAAAACGAGGAGGACAAGAAGCGATATCTGGCTTTCTGCACTGGGCTTCAAAGATTGGACTCTGCGATATTGCAAGTCGACGAGACTCTAATGATATTTTCAGACCTCTAACAAGGAGGACAAGAAGCGGTATCTGGCTTTCTGCACTGGCTTCAAAAATATTGGACTCTGCCATATTGCAAGTCGACGAGACTCTCATCTTGATTGTGCTGTTGTCGAGCCCGACATTGAAATGAAGCTCTAACTTTGAGCCCTACGAGAATAGTTAGAGTGATAACCCTAACTTAACAAGAAGTTATACGAGATGGCCGTTATGGACACTAACATGATTGACGCGGCAAGTCAAGGCCCCACCTTCTTCGCCAAGAAGAACAGATAAGAGATGCTGACCCTCACAATGCGTCCTTATTTGTTCTTTCCACCATTTATTGATAGCCCGCCTGTCAACTTGGTTATGCAATTGCACACGAACAGTGGCACATTCGTCAAAGGAGGAGGCTTCTTCACCCACATTTCCTGTAGTGCTTCCAACCGCCTGTCCGAATAGTGCCAACCCACCTTCTCGACCAAGCTGTGCCTGGTAATCGAAGAACAATGCGATGAGTAAAGACATGGTGAAACACAGTAAGACACCCTCAGACTTACAGGTGGAAAAGGTTGCTCGGGACGTGCGTGCGGAGATGCTCGGATCACAGGCTGCACGTAAGCGAGCTCGAATGGGTCGTCCTCGCCAATCATTTGACCAAGCGATTCTTCGTCTTCACTGGCATTACTGCTTACGGAGTCTGTGCCCACTTCGCTCGGGGAAGCACCCGGGTTCTGTTGCTTCTTCATCCCTTCGTGGCGACGCTGCTTCTTCATTTCCTCATATTGGCCAACACTAATATCCATTACAGTCGCTACCTCGAGAGGTAAACAGTTACTAGTTGCGTCATATCGAGCTCGAGTGGAGCGCAGGAATGCGTAGGTGAGGATCATCAGCACAATTGTGGCGTAGGCCTCGTGCCGAGCATCCTTCAGAATGAACTGTCCCGTTATTGTAGCTTGGGATATGAACAGGCCGAAGACAAACCGCCGGAAGATTTTTGGCCAGAACAGACCTAGCGCAGGCAGGAGGAGGAACAAGAATGAGTACCATGAAAGTGCATTGAAACCGTGAGACAGCACCTACCGCCAGTTTCGAAGGCCGACTCATAAACGTATAGAAATTGATGAGTCCATACGATCCGGCTCAAAAAGAAAAAGACTGCGCACGGGATGAGGACGATCGGGGCAACGACAGCGAATACAACGCTGATGACAACCACAAGCATATCTTGCGCCAGGATCTTGTGGTAATTGAACCAGCCCGGATCGTCGATTGCCCTCATTCCCAGCCTGGTACTCCTCTTGGCTCTCAGAGTAGAATTGGGAAACAAGAGCAGCAGCAGTGATGCTTGGATGATGCTGACTATCCTCGATATCTCTACCCCTAATCCAGTAAACGTCTTTATTGTGACGAATGCGCTGACAGTATACATATTGAATTATTGAATTGTGAGTCATATGCTGATTTCGAAGGGCCGAGGACGAAGCGGCGCTTACCAAAAGAATGACGACATTCGAGGAAGAGAGTTGCCCAGGAGCTCGAACCCCGTCTCAGGGGAGTCCAGAATCAGTGCCAGTGTGTCGAAAACCGAGCCAGCAATACTCGTCACGAGAAATATGTTCAGGGTTTGCCACATAAAGTATCGACTGAAGGCTTTCATTTGCGCATTAGAGAAGGCAATAATGCCTTCGAGGCGACTGACCCTGAAAAGAAATAACTGATTGTAAGTCAAGACACGTGCAAGCAAAGTGGTAGATCAATGCGCACCTAATGAATAGAGGCGGAAGGAGCTGCTGTAGGCCAACTAAGCAGATTGGCTGCACTGTCGCAATGGCCGCTGAGAATATCGACGAGGCCTTATCTAGTTGATTCAACCTTGGCGAAATCGATATCAAAGCAGACTCGCTGACGAGCATGGACACCAATGCGACTGGAATGATGTACAAGGATATCAACAGCAAACAGAAGAACTCAGCGATAAACGATCTCGTCCTTCGAGCTCCTTTGCTGTAGTAAATGTTTTCCCACAGGATATCCCGCGGCTCAGGAGCGGTTGATACCTCCATTGATCCCGGCTTACTCGAATGCATGCTTTGTATTGCTATTGTTGATGCCGTGTAGGTCCTCATCATAACGAACGCTTTATCAGTGACCTCATTCGTATGGTCCTCCATAGAGCCGATATTTGATTCGTCCGTTGTGTAGGAGAAGTCGGTGAGAGACCGCCCGAAAACAGACCCTCCGCGAATCGATGTTGAGTAGTTCTTTATCGCGGACTTAGCTTTTGCAAGACGGCTTTTGCGAGACTTCTTCTCTCGTTCAGTCTCGGCATCAGGGAAGACGTCATTATACGAGCCAGATTCAGATCCCTGCTGTTCTGACGGTAAGTTTGGGTCTATGGACACACGCTTCCTGGCATGCTTTACGGATCCATCGGCCCGACGAGGCGCGCCAATCGAGGGCGGCCGATAGATGTTGTCTTCATTGAGACGCCGCTGCTTGATCGCGCGTTGCCAGGATGGGGAATTTCCGGCATCGAATGCGGAGGCTAGAGTGTAATCGATTTCGTCTTTGCCATCGCCAGCTGCCATTTTATCCATCCATCGCATGACGCGCCTCCTCCTTTGCTGCTCACGTTCTATACATTTGTTCATCTCTTCTAATCTGACGTACAATTTACTGATTCTTTCCTGACCGTCCTCAATTATCCCAGCCTCCTTGCACAAGTGACAAGTCCAGAAGGCAGACGAAATTTGGGAAGCGAGTCGATCGTGGGCGATGAGTTTGCGCTTTTCGTTGCGACATAGAACCAGCAATTCCTTTTCAATCTGTGCAAGGACGCCTGTCCTTTCTGCGACCAACGTCTCGAGATTCAGGAGATTCTGACATATGGTCACGCTTTTAACTGCCTCGGGGTAGACGTGCCGGAAGTACAAGCCAATCTTTCTCGGCGATCTTAGATGTCTAGGAATGTTGGAGACCAGGACCGTACGCAGGTGCGGTTCCTTCGACAGCAAGTACCGATGTCTTATACTGGAGTAGGCATTGTATTCCAGGAGAAGTTCGCGCACCACAATTATCGTCAGCAAATAAGCAGCAAAGCAGTGAACCCATAAACGATTTGAGCCGCTGGAGACGTTTGCCACTGGATCGTTTCGATATGTGTGTGAGTTAAAGCAGTGTGCAAGAAAGACGCGCATAATCGAGGACACTCACTGGTAAACCTCATGAAGTCTTGCAACAAGTGTTGGTAATGGATATACTCTGCAAAGAAGCTGGGTTTTCTCACCTGTGAATAATAAGCTGTCAAAGTAACCCTTCAAATCTTCGGCCTTGGCTCGCCCTCCTCCAGTGAAGTTCAGTGGCAACAGCACAATAAATGAAAAGATAGACATCTTCACGATGCACCTCAACGCCAAACGATGGAACCGAAGGAAAATGAGAGCATCAAATCCCACCCTCGATAGTATCTCTTCGTCTGACATGAACAAGCAAACTCTGACCCAACTAAACGCTCCGTCCACAGGGAGTGGAGGTGGGACCAGCTTCGGCAACCGATGCCTCCTGGGACTGACAAATAGCGGCGACGTCTTCTGATTGTGGTAGAAACAACTCAGGAAAACGAGCAGTATCAATGCCATGATGATATACATCACTGCCAAGGTTGCAAATGACATGCTGTTGGCCTTCAGATAGTTCACGTCTTCAACGTAAGATGGCAGAAAGCCCAGCCGTCGGTGCGTTGCGTCCCCGAGCATTCGCTGGTGCTCAGTCTCAACTGTCTCGACCGGGCCGAGGACGAACACGATTACTGGCTCGACGTAGTCCAGGAAAAATTGTTGCCTCCAAATGTGCATATCAACCGCCCATTGCGGAATTGAAATTGCGGTCGATTCCGCCATGGCGAAGCGATGCGGGCGCGTCCCAAACGGCCAATCGTGCGGGTCTCACTCAGCGGTGGCAGCCGACCGAACTGGCTCTTGACGGAGTCGATTCAGGGTTGGGTGCTCAATTCAGTTCATCGCTCTCCCCCCCGCATGAGACAGGGTTGGAGGCACTCCCCGTCCCCCTTGTCCTCGCTGCGCGTGCCTCTCTGAACTCTGCATTCCGCAGACCGGACCGCCAATGCAGTGCCTATGCTTTCTCTCTCTCCAGGTCAACAGTCAACAGAGTCCAACAGTCAGCTAGCTTTTATGTACTGCTGCCGCGTTTAGGCTCTGCTAACCCTGAGCGGCCTTTTTTACAACAGATCACATGCACACGGCTTTCGCTTCTCTGCTGTTCTCTGGCCTGTTTCATGCCTCTTGGCTGGTGTCTGTCTGTGCTTTTGCAGCATCTCCACGTGCCTGGAGAGTATTTGTCCCCCATCTTGAGGGTTATAATAAAGTTCTGGGCGCATACATTGTGCTGAGACAGATGAGTGTGTGTGTGTGAGTGTAAAAATGATGATAATATGAAGAGATTAATAACCACTCTCTACGTGATCATAAAAGAGGAGGAGCAAGACACAAACGGATAAGGAGTGGTATTGCTATATAATCGATACGAGACTTAGTAGGAATTGTCCCTCGTCTCGCGTATGTCTGTGTAAATCCTCGGGCTGATGCACATGCTCTGCAGCTCCTGGAAGAGGAGCTTGCAAGCGTACGGGATCTCGACCTGACAAACCTTCGTAGGCTTCCCGACGCATTCCGGCGCCCTGCACTCGTAAGTCATCTTTTTGAGGTTCGATTGGGCCGTGAGGCCGCACTGTTCGCAGACGTGGATGCGATACTGGTCCGAGTTGCAGAAGAAGCGGTCGCGGATGAAGTTCGCGCAACCGTGGGTGATGAGGCAGTCGCGCTCCATCTCCCCCATGCGCAGTCCGCCGTCGCGTGCGCGACCTAGAAATCAATGGGCGAAATACAGGACGGGTCAGATAGGAGAGAGGGGGACAAGAATGAGAATACAAATACACGCGAGAAGACGCACCCTCGAGCGGCTGGCGGGTCAGCATGGCAACCGGTCCCCTCGCCCGGCTGTGGATCTTGTCATCCACAAGATGCTTAAGTCGCTGGTAGAACGTTGGGCCGATGAATACCCTCGCGTTCAGGGGCCGACCCGTGTGGCCCTGGTACATGTGCTCGTTCCCGTGGCGCTGGTAACCCATGGCGTGCAGACGGCTCGCCACGTCGTCGACGTGCACGTCCGTGAAGGGCGTGGCGTCGCCCTCGCACCCCTGGAAGACCGCGACCTTCCCGAGGATACACTCGATGAGCTGCGCGATGGTCATCCGGGATGGGATGGCGTGGGGGTTGACGATGATGTCGGGCACGATGCCCTCGCACGTGAAGGGCATGTCCTCCTGCCGGTACGTCATCCCGACGGTACCCTTCTGTCCGTGGCGGGAGGCGAACTTGTCCCCGACCTGGGGAACGCGGACGTTGCGGATGCGCACCTTCGTGAAGCGGTAGCCCTCCTTCGTAGTGCTTATCAGGACGTTGTCGACGATGCCGCTCTCGGTGGCCTTCATGGACGTGCTGCAGTCCCGCTTGGTGTACCTCGAAGGCGCGTTAGCCAGCGCCTCCGTCGGCGTCGTCTTGCCGATGAGGACATCGTCGCCACTCACCCTCGTGCCTGGCGCGACAAGGCCGTCCTCGTCGAGCTTGTTGTAGTCGCCGTATTTCATGCCCCGGGTGTTGTCCATCGTGGGCTTCTCGAACGTCTCCGAGTTGAGGGCGCCGACGGACCCGACCGACGCGGCCTTCTCCTGGTCGTTGTAGCACCTGTAGTACGAAGAGCGGAAGAGTCCGCGGTCGATGGCGCTCTGGTTCATGATTAAAGAATCCTCCTGGTTGTAACCCGTGTAGATCATGATTGCCACGACGACGTTGACGCCGCTGGGGAGCTCGCGGAACTTGAGGAACTCCATGGCCCGTGTGGTGCAGAGGGGCTTCTGCGGGTAGTGCAGGACGTGCGCCATGGTGTCCATCCTGACCTGGTAGTTCGACGCGTAGATTCCCATGGCCTGCTTTCCCATGGCACTTTGGTCTATCGGTAAGGGAAAACGGTTGTTAGATCAAAATCGGCACTACAGGCCCTTTAAACTCTCCGCGCGCTACTCACAGACGTTACGCGGACTCTGGTTGTGGTCCGGGAACGGGATGATGCTTGCGCACACACCCAAGATCATGCTGGGGTGGATCTCGCAGTGCGTGTAAGTGCTCGAGTACCCCTCCCCGAGGTCCTTCGGCTCCATGGCGATCATCGTCGTCTCCTCCTCCTCGGTGTCCACGTATTCCACGAGGCCCTCCATGAGAAGGTCCGTCCACGTGAGCCTCTTGCCGTCTTCTGAGAAGCCCTGGATCTGCGATATGTGGTGCTTCTTAATGGCGAGTTCCTGATCCTCGTTGACGATGAAGAGGGGACGGCAGATCCGTCCGGCGTCCGTGTATATCCGAACCTCGGACTCGGTGATGTCCCTCACGATGGAGACCTCGGCGTCGATGTCGATCATACGCCGGAGGCTCCGGAAGGTGTGAACGAGATGCCGCGGGTCGCGGTGCACGCCCACCCAGTTCCCGTTGACGAATATCTTGCACGTCGACGACTCGGCGATGACGCTCGGGAGGATGTCCGTTAGGTTCTCCGTCGAGAACTCCTCGAGGAACTCCATCACGGGCACCTGCGATGTGCCGGTGGTGATATAGGCCATGAGGGCCATGTTCTTTACGAGTCCGACGGCCTGTCCCTCGGGCGTCTCGCAGGGGCAGACCATGCCCCAGTGCGAGTTGTGGAGCTGGCGGGGCTTGGCCTGCTTGCCCGTCCGGGCGAGGGGGGTGTTGGACCGGCGGAGGTGGGAGAGGGACGAGGCGTAAGTGAGGCGGTTCAGGACCTGGGACACGCCGGCCTTTGTCGTGGCGCCCTTATCTCCCCCTTCGAGCCGTCCGAGGTGACGCATGAGGTTGTTAGGCTTGCATGAAAATACAAAAATGCAATCGTTTTTACGATAGGACTCACAGTTTCCAGTAGCCAGACTGTACTTGAGCCCGTCCGTTATGTGATTGCTCTTAATCGCCGCGCCAATGTTGAAGTGCTTCCCCTCGTCGAGACACCTCTGGAGGTGCCGTCGGACGTCCTTCGTCAGCTTCCGAAACAGCACCCTGAACAGTCCCCCGAGCAGCGGACCCGCGAGGTCGAGCCTCTTCTTCCCGAAGTGGTCCCTGTCGTCCTCGTCGACCCGTCCCAGTCTGCACATGAGCAGCTTGTGCACGGCGTAGCCCAGGAAGAAACCTTTTTTGGTCTCGCAGTGCTCCTCGGTCCCCACGTGCGGTAGGACCTCCCGTTGGAGTATGCCGGCCGCGTACCGTATCCGGTCGTCCTTCGTGACGTCCCGCGCGGACCCACGGCGGCCGATGAAGTCGAGCGCCACCTCCTGCTTCTGTATGACGAAGGACTCCTCGAGGGAGGGGCGGAAGAGGTCCATCATCTCCCCGTCCGTGAGGTCGTACACGACGTGCTCGATGATGTCCCGGTCGGCGACGTACCCGAGGGCCCGGAAGATGATGACGACGGGTATGTCCGTGCGGATGTACGGCAGCGTCGAGCGGATCTGATTCCCCTCGATGGCACCCTTGCCTCCCTTCTGGTACATCTGTATGTAGAGCGTGGACGTCGGCCGGGTCGAGTTCTCGACCTGCGACCTCGTCTCGATGACCCAGCTGAACTTGCTGGGCTGCTTCTTCCGGAAGGCGTAGACGTGGTTGTTCGACATGCGCTCCTGGGCCACGATGACCTTCTCGCTGCCGTTGACGACGAAGTAGCCCCCCTGGTCGTATATGCACTCGCCGAGGTCGGCCAGCTGCGCGTCGTCCTTGTCGCTGAGGACGCAGAAGAGGGACCGGAGCATGATGGGGACGTAGCCCAGGAACTCCTTCCGGGCCTCCTCGGTCGAGACGGGCTCGCCCATTTCCTCGGCTGGATCGGCCACGTTGGCGTCGCTCGGGACGCGGTACTCGTTCATGGTCACGTCGACGTAGAGGGGGGCCGCGTAGGTGAGGTTCCGCAGGCGGGCCTCGTGGGGGAACATGTTGGTCACCGTCCCGTCCTTCTCGACCGTCGTGGGTTTCGACAGGTAGACCTGCCCGAACTTGACCTCGAAAACCTTCTTCGTCGAGCTCGACATGGCCTCGTCGAAGCCGTCCTCGTCGTAGCCCACCGTGTGCTGTATCTCGGGGCTCACCCGGATGCTTCCGCTGTCGTCCACGAGCTCCTGCATCGTGTTCTGGATGAACTCGTCGAACGAGTCCAGTTGCTGGCGGACGAGGCCCTTCTCCTCGAAGTACGCCGAGATCACCGCCCACGCGTCCTCCTGCGTGACGGGCAGGTCGTCCAGGGACATGCCCCCCGCCGAGTCCTGCGTTTCGCCGTACTGCATCCCGCCGGACTCGTCGCCGTAGCCTTCGTAGGATTCCTGGGACGCGGGGTCGCCGGCGTCGTAGGCCATGGCGTGGTCTCCGTCCTCCATCGTGCCCCTGCTGCCGCTTGTTTGGCAGTCCACTCCGCTCGTCAACTGCAGTGAGTGCTGGGTGCTGGGCGGGCTACGATATCCAGCACTCGAAACAGGGCCGGCGACGAAGACCGGCCGACGGTAGACTCGTTCGAGAGATCAGAAACTTCGCAAATGGACGTTAATGCCCCTCTCGGTCTGCTCCTGCCCTCAACGAATCTCTCCCTGGTCCCAGCACATCAAGGCAGGCTGTGGCTGTCTATCATCGTCTGTGCTCTCCCGGCCGGCACTCCGCGCGGCTCTCCCTTTACTCCCTTTGCTTGTAGTCGGCCCGGCTATAAGTTTGCTGCACTTGCATACAAATAAAATACAGAAAAGAAAGAGGCTCATAAAGAACATAAAAACGGTGTTCACTGCCGTATCGTCTCAGAAGATGTTATCAGTGACAGTCGTCGACAAACTTGGGCAATCTTTGAGGAATCGGTCTCGTCGAAACTCTCTCATTGGGATCGCAGGCTGAAGAAGTCCAGCGAATAAGTCAATATCAAATTCCACGTGTAATTTAAAACCCACATGATCCAAAATTGAGCCCGGCTCAGAGTACATATGTAGGTACGC
>JAAMXK010005435.1:0-10541 GCA_019693575.1 Thalassiosira oceanica | reverse complement strand
CCTAACTACGTACTTTCAGCTGTGGGGTCGGGCGTTTTCGAGACCGCCGGCACTCCATAGGCACTGGCGCCACTGCTACTGGCGCCTCGGCCTGCGGTAGCGGTAGCGGCACTGCGGCACTTGATATTGTCCGTGCTTGATATTCATATAGGGACGCAGCAGCTTGACTCCACCTAACTGCAGTAGAACAAAACAGAGCGCACGTGTGCGGCTCGCTCTCCGCTCGCGCGCATGTGCGCTCTGTTTCTGCCTTGGTTGTTGGTTTCAACTCCCCGCACCAAATCTTATCAAACAGCTCGACAGGTTTCACCGTGCTATGCTCTAGCTAGAGGATTGCGTGCGCTGGCTGCCGCGATGCCGATGGGCGATGGATGCTGCGCTGCCGCGATGCCGCGCCGCTAGCATAGCGACCGCCCCTAATACTCTACTAGAGTAGAGCTAGATCTGCACAACGCCGAAGCTGATGGATTCTCGTTTACTTGACGAGTATGATTCCAATTCGTGACCTGCTACTCCTCTGTCTCAGCCTCTTGACCGTCGCTTCAGCGTTCACGCACTCGAAGCAAAACAGACTTAGATGTCAAGCTCAATACTCCTCTCTCTTCGATGACACCGGCGATGGCGGGGGGTCGCTCTTCTCTTCCGATGTTGCCTCAATGAAGTCCGCATCCGGGCCAAAGGTCCAGACCGACAGCAATGGGAAGGTGAGAGCCCCAGGACAAACCCCACCCATACCTGACCGATTACTCCTCAACCACTCGTCCTCGTGTCACTCGTGTCGACTGCATTCTCCAATCTATCAGACGATCGAAGTCGGCTCGACGGTCAGAGTGTCAACTGGCGGCAAAGTGACGAAAGCATTCCATGTCACCAAGAAGCTGCACGGCTCGTTCGAGTCGGAAACGAAGAAGTTTACCCCTTCGGACGATGACAACTTCTTCGTGTTGCCTGATGGTGAGAGATCTTGCCCGAAGCATGTGTGCGCTTTGTGGCTCACTTCCTCAAACATCCACCCTTCATTTGACAGGGCTCCAAGGAACGGTGACCAAGGTTATAAGCCCAGAAATAGGCGATCGACCGCAGCCAATCGTGGTAAAATTCGGACCCAACGGCGAGGTCGACGCGGGCTTCGACCTCCCTGCCACCTTTAGCATGCACATGAGTACAAAGGAGATATTGGTTGTGTGAAATTCTAGGAACAAATATCAGTCAATGAAGCAGCATTAGAGTTGACTAAAATTCTATTGAAATTACAGAACATCTACCTAGCCGCAGTCCGCGGGCGTCACCTAACTCTCATCGTCGTCGTCGCCCTCGCTTATGCCCTGGAGGTGGAACGACCCCTGCCGGTGGAACGATCCCCCCCGGCGGAACGACCCCTGCCTTCTGGGTTTTCTCGTGTTCGAAGCCATCTCGGTCGCTTCGCTCATGACGCTCACATCGTCGCTGTTATTGCTCAAGGTTGACGCGTTAAAGCTCCCGCCTTTCTTCTTGTTCGTTACGGCCTCGGTCGCTGCGCTGTACCCGGTCGCCGCGCTACGCCCACTACGAGCGCTACGTCCGCTAGCCGCGCTACGTCCGCTAGCCGCGCTACGCCCGCTAGCCGCGCTATTGACGGAGCCGTCGTCGCTGTCCCTAGACGAGCGGCCCCCGGGCGTAGGCTTTTTGCGGTTGGTGACGACCTCGGTGGCGGCGGAAGTGCCCGACATTACTGAGGCGTTGTCCCCGTCTCCTCCACCCACGCCGCGGTAGCCGGACGGCCGCCACGGCTTCCTCTTTACCGGGGCCTTGTTCGTGACTGCCTCGGTAACCTCTGTCATGGCGCTGAAGACGCTCGCGTTGTCGTCGTCGTCGTCATCCTGGGTCTGCTTGGCCTGGTAACCGCCGCCGAACGGGGCGCGGCGAAACCCACCTGTCTTGTTCGACACGGCCTCCGTCGCGCACGAAACGTCGTCGTCGTCCTGGGTCTGCTTGGCCTGGTACCCGCCGCCAAACGGGGCGCGGCGAAATCCGCCGCCCGGCCTGTTTGAGACGGCCTCGGTAACCTCTGTCATGGCGCTGAAGACGCTCGCGTTGTCGTCGTCGTCGTCCTGGGTCTGCTTGGCCTGGTACCCGCCGCCGAATGGGGCGCGGCGAAACCCACCTGTCTTGTTCGACACGGCCTCCGTCGCGCACGAAACGTCGTCGTCGTCCTGGGTCTGCTTGGCCTGGTACCCGCCGCCAAACGGGGCGCGGCGGAACCCACCTGCCTTGTTCGAGATGGCCTCCGTCGCGCACGATACATCGTCGTCCTCTTCGCCCGTGTCGACGTGGCCCATCATCACGTTGTTGTTCTTCTTGGTCCGTGTGTTGGGCTTGGAGACCATCTTCTTCTTCCCTCCCTGCCTCATCTGCTGTTTGACGCCCTTGCGGTGGTGGCTGAATAGGTCCGATTAGAAGGAGAGGAGTTAGAGTGTGTGTGCACAGAGACTCGCATAATCGAGGTAACTTACAGGAAGGTCGACATGACGCGCTTCTCGAGTTGTTCCTTCTCGTCGTCGCTCGAGCTAGACGACGACCCGCCCGAGGATGTCGTGGAGCCGTCGTCATCGTCGGAGCTAGAAGTGGACGTGCCGTTCGTCTCGCGGGTGTGCTCTTCGTCTGAGCTGGTGGTAGACGTGTGCGACCCATCGGAGCTGGTGGTAGACGTGTGCGAGGTCTAGCAGACAGAAAAGTAAGTCAACCGGACGCGAATCGAAATATGAATAAGTCTTAAGCAGATTGGAGACCCCAGCTCTCAAACTCACCGTGCTCATGTTGTCCGAATCCAACGTGCGCCTGCTCCCCCGGCTTGCAAAGCTGCTCCCAAGGGAGTTGAAGCTGTCGTTGTGGGAGTGGAAGCTCCTTCGCCTATCGGAGTGGAAGCTCCTCGTGCTGGCGCCCCGCCTCAGGTCGGCGGGATTTGGGGCCCCCCTGTTAACGGCGAACGACGCGCGGCGATTCCTGGTGAGCTCCGCCCTCAGATTGGTAGAGCTATCACGTCCGATCGAGCTCGACGACATGCGCATCCTGGACATGTTCGGGTCGGAGCTGTTGAGGGCCGACCGACGGTCTTTCTGGAGCAGTTCGAACTTCTCGAGGCTGCTGAGGCTCCTGTCCGAATCCTCCTGGGACTCTTCATTGGACTCGTCCGTGGTGCGCTCGGCCGTGTCATCGTCGTCCGTGGTGTCGTCGTCATTGTTCTTCTTTTTCTTCTTCTTCTTGTCCTTCTTCTTTTTCTTCTTCTTGGACTTGGCGCTCTTGTCGAGGAGGGCCTCGGATTCGTCGTCGCTGCCGACGGCGCGGGCCGCGTTCATCCCCTGTTGATAATCAATGTTAGATCGAATGGAAACGCGTATCATGTGCAAGTTGTTACAACCCGTGCACCCACCTCAGCGAGCCGGTCGAACTCGTCAAGGCTGCTGCCCATCGTCGACTCGTCGTTGTCCGTCGACGAGCCCACAGTGCTGTCGGACCTCCCCGACCTCTTCTTCTTCCGCCTTTTCTTCTTCCTATCCTTCTTATTCCTCGGCTTCTCGAGTTCGTCGTCCGCTTCGCTTCCGTCGTCCAGGTCCTTGCGGCTATTGACATTAATCTCGATCCCGGGCACGGCGAACGAGCTACCGTTCCTCTTGTAGCAGGCGAAGACGCAGCAACCGCAGAAGCAGCAGAGGAGTAGGGGGATGATGGCCCCCACGATGGCGCCAACGGGGACCGACTTGCTGGAGGCGTCGCCGGGTCCCTGCTCCGCCAAACGGGCGGTGAAGGCCGAGTCGATGATAGGACGTAGCGTGTAGGAACTTGGGAGGAAGTTGAGGTCCATGAGGGACTCATGGCTATAGGCGAGCGAGCCGTCCGCCATGGACTCGCGGAGCTTGTTGAGGGCCGAGAGGTGCGCGCCCTGCACGAGCTGCTCTACGGAGTAGTTCGGGGGGAAGTGGAGTGTGAGCGCCCCCTCCATGACGTGACAGCGCGTGTTGATATTCGGTATCTGGAACTGGCAGTCTGGCGGGATGGGAATGCGATGGCGAATTTAAAAATGAGGAACAAAGGGTAAGGATTAAGAACGTTGTCGAATCATGGAATGGAATTAAATAGCTCACCCTTGCCGAAAATGGGCGAGTCCTTCGGCGTGCTGTCGATCCCGATGACCTTGCTCAGCCTCCTGTGCCCCCTCAAATTCCCCATCTCCAGGGCCGCGCCGACTTCCTCGGCTAGGACCCTGCCCGCACCGGACCCCCTGAGCCCTCCATCAATTAAAGCCCCCTCCCGATCGACCCCCAGCCGCCGCTCGGTGTAGCCCGCGTGCGACATCAAATTGTCCACCTTGATCTCCCTGCACTCCTCGCCGAAAAAGATCGGCAGGAGGCGGTCTGTGATGCCCCCCTCCAGGCTGGGGATGATGTCGTCCACGCTGTGTCCGGCGAGGTGCCTCATCTCGTACTGGTCTGTTCGTTTTTTGATCATGCGTGTCAGAGAGCACAAGAAAAGTTAGAGCAAGTGTAGAAGAGAGACACGCAAAATCGGAAGAGACTCACAGCGTATCACGACCCCGCCGCTCTTCGCGCCGAACGCCCCGCCGACCGAGCGGCACTCCTGCTTGCCCGCGTCGTCCTCCTCGTCGCCCGGCGCCCGGGGCGCCAGTTCGAGGTCGCCCTCGTCCTCGTCCGGGGGGATCCACCTCTCGGGGAGCACGTCGGGATTCTGCGCGTTCTTCTCGAGGGAGTTCTTGTCGTGGATGTGACCGACGTGCTGGCCGTCGTCGGACGGGGTGCGGAGGGAGGCGTGGTAGTCCCGGAGGGACTCGAAGACGGGCTCCTCCTCGTCCTCGGCCTCCTCGATCGTCGCGGCCGAGTCGTTCTCGCCGCTGTCCTTCCCGTGACCCCCCGCGGCCGGGGGGCCCATCTCGTCGAGTATCTGCTCCTCCTGCCCGGCCGTCAGGTGGGGCGCCACCGTGTGCTTCGGGCCCTGCTCGTCCAGGACCTGCTCCTCGTGGACCGCGTGGTGCGGACCCTGCTCGTCCAGGACTTGCTCCTCGTGGATCGGCTCGTCCTCGAGCTCGAACACTGCGAAGGTCGACTTGTCGGCGTTGCCGACCACGAGGGGGTGGAAGTCCAGGGCGCCCCCCACGTCGGTGGTCTCGGCCGGGTCCTCGGCCACGACGACGGGCTCTTCGGCCGGCGGGGGCGCGTCCTCGACTCTTTGGGATTTCTTGTTGGCTTTACCCCTTGGCCTGTTCTTGACCTTCACTTTCTGGTCATCCGCCGCGGACGCCTGGCCATCCTCCACGGGAGCGGGAGCCTCCTCCGCGGCCTCCTGCTCGCTCGTCATCACCGCCGGCTCCGCCGGCTGCATAACGTCCAAGAGGGCGTCTAGCTTGCTATTAATGGCGTGGAACGTGGTGGTGCCGCCCACGTCCTCACCCTCGTCTCCGACGCCGTCGAGGTGGCGGGCCGAGCGCTTCATGCTATGTCACTATGTCGCGGCTGGTCGTATTAATCCGCCTGTTGCGCTTTTTGCACCCAGATCGTTTCGAACCCCTCGCAGTTGGCCCGAATTAAATTAGACGCTTGACACAGCTCGCTTCAGGCCTCTGCAGGCCTCTGTTCCTTCAATTGATTCCCTCTACAATACCAGGGCGACCAAGGGGGATTCTTCCCCCAGGAGTCAAGGCAGAAGAGATGAAGATGACCTTGTCGTCCCGTACCATATCATCCATAGGTATCCCTCGGCGCTTGCTTGAAGAAGGTTTAGCTGGGCCCCTTTGATCGTGAAACACGATGGGTTCGAATCTCGTAACATCGGAGGTTCGAACCCTCGAACCCACCCTAGTAGTAGCCTACTACGGGCGTCAGTTTATGTCGCTCACGAACGCAAAGGGCGCAGGGAAGGCACACAAGCAACCGAATTGCAAAACCCAGCCATGATATCAGTCACAACCTCAGAGAGCCCAGAGAGCATACCATCACGACCGCTTGCGCTTGAGCGTCGAGGACCGGGGATCATTGTTTGTTGTAGCTGAGCTTTGAAACGGAATCAAAAGCAAAGGCGACACCAAAGGAAAGACACGAGGACCAACACAGTTCGACGTGGGCACGACTGAACGAATAGGAGAGTTGTACAGGAGAGAGGTAGAGAGCCATGCCCAAGCGCGGAATACCCGAGTTCAGCACGGTGATTCACCACAAGAAGGGCCGGGACTTCGACGATGAGGAGTCGGAGGGGGGCCCGACGGCCGCGGAACAGGCCCCCCCGGCCGCCTCGTCGGACGGGCGGGATGGTGGGCCCGAGGCGGACACGACCACCGGCCCCGGCGGGTCAATCGTCCCTCAGGTTGAAGACGAGCTGAGCTCCGCGCCGGCGGACGTCTTCCACGCCCTCCGCTCCGTGCCCGAGCCATCCGAGACCCCCGGCGGCCCGAGCACGCACTACGTCGGAATTTTCCACGGCAAGACCTCCTCCCGGGAGGGCGACGCCGACGCGCTGTCGAAGGCCGACGAGAAATCCCTGCTCGCGGTGGTCGAGGAGGAGGAAGTCCACAGGGACGGGTCCGGGAACGAACTCCCCCTGTTCTCGCTGAGGGACGTGCACAAGTCGTCCGACGGACACGCTGGCTCGCTCGACCTGTCGGGGTTCCACGCCAAGGTGTCGGAGGAGAACGACGCGCGGAACCCCGACGTCGAGCCGGAGAGGTGGATCCCCCCCCCGCGGGAGGAGCTGGCGCCCCCCGCCCCGCCGAACGACGCGGACGGGACCGAGATCGCCCGACCCGGCGCGGCGGCGAGGGAGGATGGGGAGGGCGAGCCCTCGCCGCCCGAGGTCGAGATCGAGCGCGTCAACGTCGCCCCCGAGCCGCCCCCCGACGCGTTCGAGGAGTGCACCCCCGTCGACGGCGCCTACCGCCACCCCTCCGCGGGGGGGAAGGCCGGGTCCGGCGTCGTGATAAGGTATCAGTACGAGCTCATCCAGTCGACGCGTTCGGGAGACGGCGGGGGCATCGAGCTGGTCGACGACATCCTGCCCCGGCTCGAGGAGGGCATCACGGACAAGCTGCTGCCGGTGTTCTTCGAGGAGTGCAACGGGGCTGGAGCGGTTTACGACAGCAGGGGCCTCGCCGGGGAGGGCGGGCTCAGGAGGAGGTTGAGCGGAGGCGAGGTCGTGGGGATCGACGCCCATCCCGCGGACGTTGCCATCGGCGGAGGTGAGTATCTTCGACGGTCGTTTGCTTTAACATCCAAGGTTCCAAGGTCTTACATACTTTTTCGCCTCCTCCCCCGTCGACATTAGATTGCGAGGTGTACACTGTCCGCGATCCCTTCCAGACCACCACGTGCCACCGCATCGAGGGGTCGATGACGCTCTTCTTCCCCCCGAACGCGGCCGTATCGACCCTCCTCCGCTCGGCCCGCCTCTCCGCCCTCCGGGCCGTGGCGGCCGGGATGGAGGACGGGTCGCTAAACGGCAGCCACGACGGCATCCGTAGCCTGATCTTCCTCGACAGCAGCCACAGGCTCGACGCGATCCTGCCCCCGGACGAGGTCGCGGCCGAGCCCGAGGTCGTCGAGAGGGGGGGAGGGAACGGGAAGGGAGGCTTCATCGCGATGGGGGTCACCGTCTCCTTCCTGCTCCTCGCGGCGTGCGTGGGCGGCTTCGTCCTGTACAGGCGCGCGCCCTTCCGGCTCCGGGTGAAGAGGAAGGCGGCGTCGCCCCGCCGACGACGAGGCCGGCGTGACGAGGAGGAGGGCAAGCCCATCACTGAGGTCGTCAAGCCCTCCAAGAAGGAGAGGAGGAAGAGGAAGACCCGTTCCCGCGGGAGGCCGAGCAGCTGGAACGGCGCCGACGCGGACGTCTGGAGCGCCGACGGCACGGCCAGCCGTGTCAGCACCCACAGCGAGCACGACGGCGAATCCTCCACCCACGAAGAAGACGCCGTCACGGCCAGCGAGGACGAGGGCCAGGCGTCCAGCTCCGCCGACGAGTCATCATCGTCCTCATCGTCCAGCTCCGAGGACGAGCAGGTCGGCGGCGGCGCGCCCGACGGCTCCGACTCGAGCTCGTCCGACGAGGACGACGACTTCGACGCGTCGTCGAACGTGCTCTACTCGACGTTCGAGTCGAGCCTGAAGGAGGAGGCCCGCAAGGCCAGGGAGAGGAAGGAAGAGAGGAGGAGGGCACGTATCCGACGCCGACTCAAGAGGCACAACAGGAAGATGAATCGGAACGTCGTCACGACCGGCGGCGGAGAGGGGGAGAGCGTCGCCACCGGCGCGTCCGCGGGCGTGCGCTCGGCGTCGTCGGCGGCGACGGACATGGTCCGCAACATCGCCGGCGTCGCGGGGACGGACGACGCGAGCGCGGTCACGGGCGTCTCGGCGGCGACGGAGATGGTCAGGAACACGTCGGGGCCGAGGGCCCGGGCGAAGCTTGGGGACGACGCGAGCGCGGTCACGGGCGTCTCGGCCGCCACAGAGAAGGCGGGGAATGTAGTGCCCAGGTACTGATGTATTCATATAATTTATTTGCTAAATAGGTACTACTTAGAGTGACTTAGAGATCTTTTGTGTTTACAAGATTCCAAATTTGGATGTCAGAGCTAATAATATTATGGAATAGACCCTACCTACTCAGGCTGTGTCAAATCGTGTTTTGATTTGCCCCACGGAAACTTCCTCCTGCCTACAACGTCATTAGTATTCCGCATTCGGAGAATAAGGACTTTGTTAATTGCCAGAAAATTATATGCTACCTCATCAAACAAACAACTAAAATCGAAGCGCCGCATTCTAGGCAGCAGCAGGAGAACTTGCAACCAGGAAGGAGCCTGGTTCCCCACGAGATTAATTGCTCATGCATCACCCACGTACCAGGATACCGGCCGAGTCCCTGAGGCTCCGTCTGCATGTGACTTTAGGGGGTTAGTGTGCCTAGGTAAACAATCAATGTGTAGTAGTGTAGTAGGAGACACACACGACACACGACTGCGACCCTTTGTTCACTCTCTACCAAGCCGTACTGTCACCAAGCCTTCCATGTTGTTCACTGCTGCAACCAATATCTCAGGGCCAGGGGGATTTGAACCTAACCCTCACCAAAAATGGTCGTTGAAGCCACACAACAACAACCTGGCTTAGCCACACAAACAAGCCATCCAGCCGTCCGTCCAAATGGACTACACAACCAAGCTGTGTCACTCCCTGTCCACTGTCACGACCACGCCGTCCACATATCCACTGCAACCAAGCTGTCGCCGTACGCCCCCCAAGCCAAAAGTGCGGTAGGCAGCAGCAAGCAAATTGTATATAGGTACAAACCCTGCCCTCCTACTTACTACTTACTCTCTATCTCTATAGCAGCTATCTAGGTGGTAGGTACAGAGATAGATAGTAGTATAGTAGTATGTCAGTATGTGTAGTGTAGTGTGTGCGCGTCATAGTCAGCAGCAGACGGAGTCGATCGAGCCTCGGACTCGGTTGGTACCTAACCACGTGTTGCAGACAGAGCCTCGGACTTGGCTGGTAACCATGTGGGTCACGAATGACTGACTAACTGACTCTGACTAACTGACTGACTGACTGACTGACTGACTGACTGACTGACTGGCTGACGGAGACTCGGACTCGGCGGCCGGTACCCTCTCCTAGCAGCACGTGGGTGATGACAGTGATGAGCAAATTACTAATCTAATCTCGTGGTGACTCGTTGGGAACCAGGCTTCGTCGGTTGTTCCCTTTTGCACTTCTTCTCTCCTTCTTCTGTTGTCTGTGCCCACCTGTAGCTGTGCCCACGCCACGCACGGACGGGCCAACCAAAGGTACTACGTTGCCCTGCTTGTGGGTGGGGCCCCCAGACCCCTGTCGGGCTAGGCCGGGCGAGCGGATCGGCAAGCACACTACTTGAAGCAAGCTCTAGCTAGCTAGTTATTACACTACGTAGGCGTATGTAGCACACAAAGCACAGAGCGCGTTAGAACGCGGCATTTTTTAGAGGACGGCAGACTACATAGACGGAGGACACGCCATCGCCAAACCTTGCCTCTTCCCTCGACGTCCCCGTCACCAGCCGCGCAATGAAGCAAAGATGGACCCCACGAAGCAACTCATGATTAAGGTTAAAGCTTGTCAGAGGTGAGAGGGCGCAAGGACGCCCCGACATCGGGCGGACGGGCAACCACCGGGCGACAACGAGGGCGCGGATGTCATTGGTATCGCTGATCACTGCCTCTAACTTGCACCACCCTCCTCTTAGACTTGTCAAGGAAGCATCTTACTATGTGAAGGAAACTGAAGAGAATGAGGCAACGTTGAAAAAGATGAAGGAGGACAACAAGGGTGAGCACCCAGGCGATGCCGAAGGCAACTAGGGCGGGGTGTCTGCGGAATCCTCCAAAAGTTATGGCCGTAGACACTATGTAGAGGGATCATCGTCTCGATCTAAACTCCTCATTTTCCCAAGATCCTTACGACATAAAGAAGTTCCAGGAGGTGCTTGGCGAGAGTCAGATGATGATCCCCGAGAGCAAGATG
>JAAMXK010005422.1:0-11930 GCA_019693575.1 Thalassiosira oceanica | reverse complement strand
TGAATCTTGATCGATAAATTTGCCGGGTGACCGCTTTTTCATCACTACGGTACCTATGTTGGATGTGTGCGTGCTGTTCGGGCGCCGTGCCGCGCCGCTTACATAGTAGCGCTCCCCGCCCCCGCACCACGCTATTTTAATTACTCCCCGGACTCCCCGCCCCCATAGGCTAATAAAATACCAGGCTTAGCGCTCCCCCGCACCACGCTATTGTTCGCACAGGGGGCGAACACTACTAGCAAGGGCGGTACTCTGGGCAAAGGCTCCATGATCAGAGGGCTGGCCTGCTCCTTGGCTGCTCTCGATCTCGTCTTCAAACATGATATGTTTGGTATTATCAATGAAGCCGCCTGCCTCTCTCTCCTCTAGCCGTACGCTGTACGGAGCTACGGACGGATTGCCAGTGCCAGGAGCCAGGAGCCAGGAGCCAGGAGACAATAGGCCAATAAATATTAGGCAGGCTTGTGTGGACTGTGTCGCCAGAAGACTCCTCCAAGTTAGCAAGATTCACCTCCAGCAGATACGTGTCTTCCTCCAAGTAAGTCATCTGCACCTGGCTCTGTGTGTTTCAATTTCAGCTTGCAAGACCTCTTTTGGGCACTGCCTGCGTTGCTGCTAGCTAGCTAGCGTTCCAGCTATACGGATACTGTCATGCACACAACGAATGAAGTTGCGGTAAATCCATTGGCCATACGCAATCTCCAAGAGTCTAGTGATCAGTCCAACGATCCACAGACCGATGGGCCGCCAACACTGGCTGGCCTCCTCCTCTTGGCGATGTGTATGAAGTTTGCAGTTGACTTTTTTGCAGTCAGTCGCAGAAGTTCCTTAGACACCATCCCTTCAAGGAATCACTGGACGTCTGGGCAAAGGAAGGATCCATGACCACATCTGCCTGCCTCTCCTTGGCTCCACTGGCATACGTATCACGTCCCCCCCCTCTACACTCTCTCCAACAACTCGTTGATGTAAAGTAGGGAATTGGTTCTGAAAGCGCTGATCGTCCTGCCTCTTTCAGGATCTTTTTTATCATGTAGCTCCCCGGGCGACTCCTTTGCGTCGAATTTGTTGCGCAAATTCTGCCAATTTTGGCCCTTTCTGTCCGCTATCTAGTAATCTAGTGCTTTTACTAACGCTAACTATCACATATATACTCGGCTTTGATCTTCTTGTTGGTGAGGTCATGTCATGCGGTACCCTCCTCCTATGAAACACATCCATACTACAATAGGCTGCCTTGCCTTTGAATGAAATGCAATGAGGGGATAGACTTTTTGCTAACTAGTTGCGGCCGGCGCCCTGCAAAAGAAATCGATATTCAATATAAAATACCGTACGTAGCAGCTCAATATAGAGCTAGCAGCAGAATTACTAGGCAAATAATCGGAGTTGACGGACAATTCAAAGTTCCTACATCATTTTCAGAGCATGGTTGATGCTGCAGCTGTGAACAGTCTTGCTGGCAAAAAAACTGCCAAATTCGCCGACCTCTTTCAGCTATATAGACAACATGACTTATTTTTACTATCTGACCTACACATGCAATGGTGAAGTACATGCCAAACATCCTGCCCCAGGCCTGCAGACTTTTCAGAGATTAAAGTTTAAATCCGTTCCACTGTCATCAGCTCCTCCTTTCGCCAACATGTCTTGGAAGTCCGTCAACTCTGACATGACAGACCTAAGCAGTCAAAGGACGAGGAAGATAATTGCATGAGATGGTTGATCATGGCGACAACCCGGCTGGGTCAAAGCAGACTCACATATTACCAAAAGACATTCGGCTACCATCGTCCAAACCATCGAAGTCCCAATTTTTTATACTGAGCTGGCTCCCGCGGCCACCGTAGCCGCTGCTTGGTCCGTCCTTGTCCTTTGTCTGGACTGAATATCGACTCACTCCTGGCATACTAGCGCCAGCAATATTATCGCCCGAGGAAACAAGCCTCGAATCGATGCTTTTCTTGTTCTTCTTGGGTCCGGCCCCGCCTCCCTGGCCGTGGTTCTGACCAGGCACGTGGCAGAATTCGTTGACGCCACTCTTGCCATACCGGCTATTGGCACTGAGTCTTCGCTGGTACCTTTGTCTCATCTCGGGATCGTTTTCCATTATTTCGTTGATAGAATTGCCGATTGACATAAGGTCCATAGTGTCTACCGACTTAAACGTGCCGCGGATATCAAGATCGTCCATGCTTTGAAACGATGGACGGTCGACGCTCTCTACGGATTTGAAGGTGTTCCGACCTGTGGGAATGTCCATATCATCGACTGAGCGGAGGGAGCCGCGTCGGTTCATACTGCTCCGCCTGCCATCACCTAGGTTGGTAGGCACTTGAAGGCACTGAAAAGTATCATCTGGCATTCCACCGGTGCGGTTTCCTGCCTTGGCCGTTGCGTTAGTCATGATAGATTCAGACCGCTGCGTCAGCGCAGGCTTTTTCTTAGGCTGATCAGATCCGCGGCGATTGCTGGCCGGCCCCTCGTTGTGGGAAAGGAATTCTTGAAGAGATGCTTGATATTCCTCGATAGTGAAGTTGCCCTTGCCCTTGCTGTTTTCGGCGTTGTTATTGTTGCTTGAGTTACTGCGGGGAGCGGGTGGGGGCATGTCGTTCTGTTTGCTGCCTGACATCATGTTCATGTTGCTCATCATGTTTCTTTTCATCTGCATGTCCATTTGGGAATATGGCATGTCAGGTGACGACATGCCGTTGTCCATGCCGTTGTCCATGCCGTTGTCCATGCTGTTGCGAGACATTCGTAATCGCTGCATGTAGTTTTGGGCGGCGTCTTGGTTCATCCCATTGTTGCCACTGTTCGAATTGGAGCTGCCATATCGCATGTTATTGTTCGAAAAATTCATCATCTGATTGCCCGACATCATGTTCATATTGCCATTCATATTGTTCATCATGTTCATCTTCATCTGCATTTCCATCATGTTCATGTTGCCACCCATGCTGCCAGCCATCATGTTGAGTTCGCGTTGCTGTTGCATCAGCTTCTGGTACTCTCGCATGACAGACTCTTCACCCATGTATTGATTGGGATCTCCACTGCCGCCATTTCCCGAGCCGTTTGAGTTGCCACGATTGTTGAACATGTTATTGTTGTTGCTGTTATTAGAGAAGCTGTTGGCAGAATTGGGGTTTTGGCTGCTCGAATTATTGCCTTGCATCCTGTTGTTCATAAGCTGTCGCTGCTTCTGCTGCAGTAAACGCTGAATTTCAGCCTCGATCATGTCATCTTCGGTACTAGTGCCCCAGTTATCCCGAGAGCGCATCCCGCCTCCACCTTGCATTCCACCGCCGCCCTGTTCAAGCGAAATCGGTTCGAACGCCTCCTGGCAAAAACCGCTCATCATGTTATTGCCACCTCCCCCATGCATGATGCTGTTGTTGTTGTTCCCACCATGATTGCTGTTGTTGCGCATGCTGTCCTGACTCTGCATAGGTCCAATTCCGTTGTTGGCATACATGGTCTGCATGTTTTGCATCTTCATCATTTCATTTTGCTGTTGCAGCGTGAGCTCGTTTTGCGTCTTAATCATAGCCGCCTTGTTCATCAGTGTGGCGTAATCTTCTGGGCATGCCTCGCCACTTGCTGTGACGGTTTTGACAAGAGCTTGGACTGCCTCATTCGCGGCCCCATTACGCTCCCGTAGGCACTGAGACGCCTTCTCGCGCGCCTTCTTGTCTCCCACGTCGTACCATAGACAATTCTTCTTATCCTCAACGCCGTTCGGTGCATCCATTTTGGCCAAGAAACGACCTGGCGGGTCCATGCTCCTCCACTCCTTCACCACATCCCGCGCAACACTTGGCTTGTCGCTTTTAGATGCAGCGAGATAGCGAAGTTTGTGCGCCGCGACGAGTTTACGGAACTTAATGTTTCCCGAATGCGCGTTAGTTCCACCGCCGCGTCCACAAAGAATATCGTTCTGTCCGGGGCAGGATATGTTCGATATTTGATAATCCTTCATGGTTGAATTTGGGGTCCCCTGGCAAATAAATTCTTTCGTAGATTCGTAGGTCAATACTTAGGTGCCTATTAGAGGATATCAGTGCAGGGCGTCGGCGTCGAAGAAGGATAAGAACATGAAGGTCAGCACATCTCTTACTATTGAAGTGGATCGCGTTCATTCAGACTGTGTCGCCGTCGCGTCGGCCCCTGCTGGCATGGCCCGTCAAATCGCCGTGCTCATCGCCGGGCGGACGCTCGGTACGATTTGCCTGTTGAACACTCACCTTTTAGGACCTTAGTGCCTCGGCCTCTATTCAGCGCCGATGCAAAGCCGTCCAACCTTTGCCCCTTCGCCCAGATCAGATGTCCTCCCGTCCCATCTAATCGAATCTGTTCCGGCCGACCCCATCAACATCGCGCTATCGCGTCCAACGTAACGCAACGCAACATAATATTTTACCAACACCAGCCGCCCAAGAAGCAAGACGTCGAGTCGGTCGCGGCTGTCTGCTCTGTTGAAGAACGAGCGATGCGAACCCTTTTGCAGTCGCGCCGCCAAAGACCGGACGGCCGAGCGAGGTGACGTGGCCGAAATACTCGTAGGTAACAAGACGTAATACCTAGGTTAACCACAACAAGATCAAGGGGCCTGTCTCCACGGACAGCTGTCGCTGTCTCATTGGGCATCTCTCTAATAGTGGTCAGGGGGGCGAGAGATCAAGGCGGCCCCCCACTGGCATGCCATAAGTAGCCATGGCGGCAGCCGCAGTGTGCACCCTCGCGCTTCATTTCTCGGCGTTCACAGGACGTTTCGAAGTTTATCGGCATCGCATGTTGAGAACATTTCTATCTACTAGTTCACCTTTTCAAAGGCCGGTCGATTTTCGGCCGTCGGCGTCGGAAAGTTTCGATCCAGCTACAGCGGGCATTCTGGGGACCGCGCTCGACGAATTTGTCGATATCGGCCAGTATGTATGACTTCTCTCTAATTTATGATTAGCTACTTAGCCCGTTACGCGGCAAAAGATGAGGACACGCGAGCACCACGGCTGGATTAAGCTCACCGAACTACCCCGGAAACGATGTCGTTCCGACTTCTTCGAATTGATTTGACTACGTAGAATTCCGCAGCCAGTCAAGTGGAACTACTGGACTACTACTACTGTTCTTCAGTCCTCGGTCACCTTGCTCGGCAGATTGGACACAAAAACAAAACTCACTCAGAAGTTGCCAGGGGACTTCTTGACGAGGAAATGGTCCCTCTCGCTGGCTGGCGCTCTCCTCCATCTAGCACTCTCGCCAGCAGGGTTCAGAATAAGTCAGACCCACATAAGTCAACTTATAAGTCTAAGTTAAGTCAAGCTTCTGGAGCCTGACTTACCCTAACTTAGACTTACACTGACTTACATTTTAAGCCTGTTGACTTAACTTAGCTGACTTACCTTCAGCATGTTGAGTGTCCCTGCTAACTTATAAGTCAGCAACAGCATGAATGACTTCTAAAGAGACTGGGTCCTTGATCGCCTTTTGTCCGATCTTCATTCAATTTCTCGGAACAGCGATTGCAATACGATTACCGTGCATGCTCGGCGGCAAGAGGACGTCGTTGTTGTCACCAAGGAACAGACAAAGTGGGATGATGAGGCCAAGGACAAGGTCAACCTTGTTTCTCCCTCGTTGCAGCAGGCTCAACTCGAGTGGGATAAGTTTTGCGAGGACTACCGCCATGGATCAGTACTGCCAGAAGAGGTTGATGGGAGATATTATACTCTCGGCACCTATGATGACGAGCGACAACCGCGTAAAGAGCCAATTTACGAATTTGGTCCTGTGAAGAAGCGTGGAAAGGATCTGCGGTCGGGTCGTAACATTGCTGACTACATTGACGGGAGGGGGATCTTTAACTTTAATATCGTGACTTTCTTCATTGATCACAAGCGCCAACTTGAGTCTCTCAGCAACGTTGTTATTGGGCAATAATTGGCACCTCACTCAACTGCTGAAGTTGACTGCGAGTCTCTGTTCAGAAAAGCTGGTGCGCTTGCATTACCAAATCGCAGCCGCACCAAGGTTGAGATGTTTGAGCGTCTTATTATGGGAAAGCATCGCTTGGTACGAGTCTACTGCGATAAGGAGAAAGTTAAGAGGGAGTTCATTCGTCGCTGGTAGGAAAAAGACTGGCGCAACAATGATGATCGTGATGACCTTGACTTTTGGAAGCAGGAGAAGGAGTTGTTTTTTAAAAGATCTTCCTCAGCATGATGGCCTCTTTGAAGGTCTAGAGCTTAATGATGACAGTGATGAGTAAGATAACAAGAAAGCTGATTGACAGTAACAGAGACTTTGAATGGACAAGGGAAGAGTCAATAATAAATTAGGTACTTGTGTTTTGGGTGTTTTTGGTGTAAGTCAGTGTAAGTCAGGCCGAAAGGCCTGACAGCTGAGGTAGCCGACTTAACTTACAGCCGACTTATATCAGAGCAGATCTGGCTGACTTGGACTTAACTTACTTTGGGCTCAAAATCAGCCGACTTAACTTACTGCCTTAAGTCTGACTTATTCTGAACCCTGCACTCGCCAGCTTGCGCCGCAAACCTCGCCTCGTCCCGCCATCACCCAAATCAAATCGCAAATCGCCGACCAACTGCATTTTTATATAGCTATGCTAGCTAGCTAGGTGCTGGGTGCTGAATCATGAAAAAAGGCCAAAACAGCGCCTTTTCGGTAGTTCGGTAGGCGAAGGCTAGCTTATTTTTGGCGGAGGTTCACAAGAAAAGACCTGCCGCACGGCTGAATCGGGGGTGGTCTGAAATCAATGTAGAAACTTTGCTGCGGCCCAGCCAGATCCTGATATTATTCGCCAAGAAATTCCAAAAGCATTCCGTCGATCCCCGCCCTGCCTAGCTAGTTCTAGCTACTATACCAATCGCACGGGCAAGCGGGACGCACAATCTCGGAGTTGAAGCTACAGATTTTACTAACAAAAAGGCCCGAACTCTACCCCCTCATGTTATCGTAGATAGAGCAGAGAGTTGACTTGGCATTGGGGGTCACCCCGTCCCCCGAGACCCCGTGGATCACATCGACTTTTACCCTGTGAACCCCGTTGGCCCTTTCACTCGGCTTTGACCTCGTGGGTGAGAGGTCCTACAGTACTACCCTCATCACCTGCTATGCCAACGTATCAAACCCCGGTATAGGCGGGCTCGTGCGATGATGCACAAATTTGCCGTTGCGCCGGCTCTGGATATCTTAGAGGTTACTTAGAGGTTAACCACCACAAGATCAAGGGGGGGTGCTAGCTCCGCTGCTGTGCCGGCCAGGGAGATATTTGTCACCAGGGAGACCGAGGGATGATGAGAGATGAGGGCGACAAAGCCCACCAACGTGTGCACGGCTACAGCTCCGATACAGGGCAGGTGGGCCTGTCAAAGCCGCCCAGGGAGACAGGCAGGGCCGAGCCCGGTACTTCCGGGGCCAAGTCATAAGTAGCTACCCTGTATCCTGTATGTCTTGTACGGGAAATTTGCTGCAGGGAATTTCTAAGCTGTCATCCACCGTTTGGCTGCCTGTCGTGCGGAATGGGAACGCGGCCTGAGGATCTTCCACTCAATTTAATATGCAAGGGGGGTTCCCATGCCAGGTGACGTGTTTTTGCCCACACCTACTACCACAGTTGGGTCTGGATCATAGTGTTAGTGTGTGTGTGGAGGCGTGGAGGACCTGTCACACCATAGGACGTGATTTTTGAGACTAGATCACCCCGCAGCTGCGGCTGCAGGTCAATGAGTAGTTTGATCACACTAGAATTGAGGGTTTGCGTGTGTAAACTGCAATATGATTGGGATTTTTGTTGGTAACATTTACTTATTTTGTTTGGAATGATATTTTTTACATTATTGCATTGCATGTAGCTTTTCTAATGTACAGATCTTTGTCGCATGGAACTATTCGAATGTCGTGAACCGTTATCACTGACAGCTACTCCAGAGCTGACAGCTCCTCTGCTAATGTTGGACCCCCTTTTCTCTTTCTGCATCAATGGCGCAATTTCCAATTCATCTTGCCCCCTGTTGGGGTCTACGCGGGAAGAATAGCCCAGGCTTTCCATCAAGAAGCTTGTGGCTCCGCCCAGAATAAATACAGTGAACATGACAGAGGCAGATGTCATCGCCTTGAGTTCGGGCTTCAATCTTGACCCTTGCAGCGTCGTGGTGTCGAACATAGGTATATGCTCCACGAGCGCAAAAGACATGGCCCCGCGAAGGCCCGCAAATACGAGGACCAACTGCATTCGACGGTCTATATGCACTCCCTCTAACTTATCACTGTGAGGCAAACACGATGGCCGGTCCTTGCCGGTGCTCATTTTGTTAAAAACGTTTGCCAAATGACTGAAAACAGGCACCATCGCACACCTTCCCATGACTGTTGCAAAAATTGATATTGCTGTGAGGTATCCGTTCCAGTGGTAGCGTGGACTGAACAGAAATAGACCGAGGTATGCAAAAATGGCTGTTTCCATGAGCGTGGCAAAAATCTCAATCACAAAGTGGACATGAGAGTCAGCAATTTGTGATAAATGACCCTCGTAGTTGAATATCCTCAAGCACCATTGCTGCCGACTTTGTCTTACTCGACTGACACTGCCATTACTGGCTCCATTTACCAAGAACTCAATCTCCTCGTCGACAGTGGCTTCAGGACTCTGCTTCTGGCCGATCACGTACAGGTCCATAACGAAGCCATTGGCAACAATGGCAACAATTCCGCTCCACTCCACCATGTCGCATATGTAGTATGGAATGAAGGACCAGCAGCAAAACATGATGACCTCTACCATTGGCGTTTGGCAGCCATGGAATGAAGCAAAGTATATCGTGGCGCACGCTCCGGAGAACGCCCCAACAGCAATTGATCCGATGGCAACGACGAAAAAGTGCATGGCCGCGTCCGCGACTACATCTCCATCGATAACAAGCGACTCGTCAAGGAAGTGCACCAGGGTCTGGAACAGAACAATCGCAACACCATCATTTAGCAGTGACTCTCCAAAAATCAGGACATAGATGGTATCGGCGTCTGTCATTCCCATGCTGTTCAGAACGCTAAGCACGGCAATCGGGTCGATACTCGAAATAAGTGCACCAAAGACCATGCTCTCCTTCACGGGTATTGTTGTGCAGTGGTGTAATAATGATGATCCCTTGTGCAATATGGCTGCTGTGAATGCAGTGCTTGCAAGTGTTCCGATGATTGAGAAGATCGCTATCGGAACAATATGCCTTCGGAACGAACGCTTGTTGATTTTCACGGCGGCCTCGAACACTATGGGGGGGACCATTATTCGGAGGAACATGTCGCCGTCGAAGGCAAACTGGATGTGAGGCATATTTTGCAATATGAGGTACCCAAAAACACCAACTAGAATGCAGCCTCCAGCCTCGGGAAGCCAGCGGATGCCCATGTGTCGAATGAGGCTTTTTATCATCCCACAGACAGTGATCACAAATACAACCACTAGCAGACGCCGGTCTGAATAATCCTCGACACCCGTCGTCGTGGGGTCGCAGTGCTCATGGAAGACACTCAAAATGGAGGCGCAGCAAGTCCTTGCCTCGATACTCTTCGGGTCCGTTGTGGCTTTCTTGACCTCGTCAACGGCCGTGCGTATCGCCTCGGCAGATTCGGCAGCATCCTGAACTGCCTCGGCAGCCTGCGCAGCCGACTCCGGGTTGACATTGCTGTTGGTAGAGTTGTTGATGTTGTGTTGACTGTCCGCTGATTGTGTTGGAGATGCCCTACCGTGGCCTTCTTGAGTGGAGGGCAATTCTATTTTCGGTGCATCTGCAGACACCGTCGCCGGTGTCAACACCTTTTCGTTGTTCGAATTCTGCAATAGCAAAGCATCGTTCAGCATCTCCTCTGACACATGCAAGTTAGCAGTCGGGATGTTGAGCGAAACCATGGGTGGGGGATTTTCGTCTTCGTGTTGTGGTGCAGCTGTGTTATCTTGAGCATCGCCATCAATGAGACCATCGCCCGTTTGTTCAAGCCTCCTCCTTATCCTATTCTTCCATCTGCGCTTTACTCTCCGACCCGCAACGTTCATCTCTTCGCGAAACGTTTCAGGGATCAGGTTTGTCAAATGCGGCTTTCCCCACTCCTGCAGCCTTCTCCGACGGCGACTGGTCGCGGGCGCAGGATTTCCAGCGGACGGTAAGTGCTGAACGCTGCATGTCTTGTCAAATGCCTTCCGAAGTCCATCGCATTCATCCTTGACATCTGTCGCATTGATAACGAATGCCTTGACGCTCGTCCTAAATCGGTGGCGTAAGCACTACATGAAAATTGTAAATTGTACACACCAAGGGAAATGAGTGACTTGCCTGCATTCCAGCGCGTCACTCGCGGGCAGCGAGTAGGTAATCTCATCAAGTGCCTCGGCGTTCTTGGGTAGATGGTCATCGTCCACGTGAACGAAGGGCAGCGCTCCCTTGTGCTCATCGTCGACAAGAAAGGAGTCATCGTCATCCCTCTTCTTTTTCCTCTTCTGCGGTTTGACTTGAGTGCTGCCGGCGACGGGCCTATTCTCGTAAAAAACCTTGTCGAGATTGTCGATCGCGTCCTTTATGTTAGAAACGAAGTTGCCCTGCTGGTCGCCGGTTTTTTGTTTCTTCTTCTTCCGCATCTCGCCGAACTGCTCATGCTTGCGACTGCCCGCTGCCTTCGCGACTGTCTCATGGGATGTCCTGGGATGTGGACCTCGCTGCTGTTGGTAGAAGTTTGGAGACAGATGATGGTGCCTATCTCCGTGGACGGAAGTCTTTCGCGGCATCCTCGGCAGCTGCTCCTTGGTCACAACGAAGTTCTCTTCCTGTTTCGCTGGTGGCACTTTCACATCGTCCTCCTCGATGAGTAACCACAAGAATCCAGACGGACCCACAAAACCCATTGCCAATATAATACATCCTATGAGATAGAGCGCCCTCTTCGTCCTCACGTTGGATGGACTGGGAACGCTTCTGTGACTGCCAAAACTTCTATGACTGCCGCATGATCCCTGTCTCTCTAAGTCTGGCACTGGCAGTGGGGGGTGAACAGTGTTGTCGTCGTGGTGATCAAGCGGCACGCCGTGGTGCGGATTTGGTGGCACGTCACTTGAGTTTCCGGACAGCAAAGATCTGGAGAAATTTCGTTGGTGAAAGAAATCAAAACATGACATCAGATTCGAGATAGACCGACGCCACTCACCTGAGGTCTGCGTCGAGATCAGCTTCAGCGGTCATGGTGAATGCCTGGCCCAAAACAAGCCTCCGCGGACCCCGACCCCGTCCTGGCCTCCGCCGGGCTCAACGAGTCGGCCTGACGGAGCTCAACCCCCTCTCCCCTCTCCTCGCCCAGATTCAGATAGATCCAAGAAACGTTAAACCATGACTTGCTACTTGCTATCATGGACTGCATTGGTCATTGTAAGTAATACATCTATCTGAGCTGTTCGCGTTTCTTCTAGATAGCTAGCTACTAGAGCTAGGCGGTTGCGGGATCGGGAGGTAGGTCCAGCCGTGTTCCTTGCGGAGCTGAATCTCTGCCTGTCGTGCGCCGCGCCGCCCGCCGCACGCGCACGCTTTGCCGTTTGCTCTACATCTACTGGGGAGGGCTTTCGTTGGACATGCGCATTCCGGACATGCCGCTGGACAGCAGCGAACATACGGACGTAATGACACATCTGAGCTAGGTAATACGTCTTATAGATGTCATTGCCTAAGTAATTCACTCCGAACAGGTTTCAACGGACGTTGCGCGCTCAGGGACCGCGCATGGCCCGTGCGGGCGGGCGGGCGACGCCCTCTGTCTTCGAAGGCCGTCGCGTAGCGTCGCGTAGCGTCTATGTACGTCTACGTCTCGCGTCGGCGCGGCGCCCTTCCGGACGAGACGAAAATAGAAGAAGTTCGAAGTTACATACG
>JAAMXK010005418.1:0-43799 GCA_019693575.1 Thalassiosira oceanica | reverse complement strand
AATGTAGTGTGCGCGCGGTCATCTACGCTTATGCGCGCTCCGCGCGCGCACATCGGCCGCTCAGAGTGGTGTGTCCAAATTTAGTCAGGGTCCAAATCTAGTCCGGTCGCTTCTACATAGACTATAGTTCAAAAAAACCATAAAAAATAAATGCTATGATATGATGGTGAGTTGTGTAGGGGAGTGCAGGAAATGGCAAAAAAAAGATGATAAGTGCTGCCCCCAATGATAGTGCCAATGATAGCAAGTGGCACCGACCGATGATTGATGTAGAGGTAGGTAGGAGGCGCCTAAAAAGAATATACCAACCTTGATATAGTCTATATAAATAATCTATATAAAGAAAGAGAAGAAAGTAAGTTCTGATTATTGTCGGATTGGGCATCGGTGGTAATTTAAATAAGTTCTAAAGTGTGCTTGTTTGCGGTCGTACTGGTCGCACACTCCGATATCTGAGCGCCCAAGTCTCCAGGTCTCCAGCTGACCGATGACGAGGTGCGACACTCCGTCCGAGCCTCCCGACAGTCACACTCCCTCCCGATGGCAGATGGCGATGGGGCGGCCTTCAGGGCTGAAACCTGTGGATGCAACCTGACATATGTGGGTGCAACCAAGACTAGGGAGACGTTCCCTATCCGAATGCCGTCGGTGATAAACTTGAGTCCATTGTTGGCGCCAAGTCCTATGTAGAGCCGGCCTGTCCTAGCTTTTAGAGATCGGGGGCCGGGCTTCTACTAGCTCTAGAGTAGATTACCTAGTAGACAGGTCTTGGTCTTACCGATGGCCCCGATGGCCCTGGCCCGAAAAGAGTTAACCTTTGTGGGCTTCGCACCGGTTGCGACTCCCTTCGCACCATAGTACATACGAGTAGAGTAGGTACAGACGATTAGGGAGCGGTTCTTATTTCTTCGGTGCGCTCTGCGGATCATCACCAACAAGATCAGATGTGTGCCTCATCAAAACGGGCGTAAGAAGCGGAGGGGCGGGGACGGACGGACGGAGACGGACGGCCTGATGAGCCTGTTCCCTGGACCTTTGGGTGGACTAAGGATTTGACTTCTGCGGTGCCGGTGGCAGGTGGTGGGGAGGCGGAGGGGGGACGGACGGCCTGAGCCTGGTCAGGCCTGGTCCCTGCCTGGTGGACCAACAGATAGATTGTGTTGGACACTGCTGTGGCAACTTACACGAGTCAATCCAATTTCGTCGGGCGAGACGCCTTGATAGTATCGGTGTCCCTGGACCCTGCTGCGTACGGGCTGCCCACCCCCGAGCGACGGTGCCATGGGTCCCGTGACACCGGCCCCCAATGTAAGCCAACTTCATACTGTTGTCATGCGGCATGCGGCCTCGTACGATCTCACACAAACGGTATCGACAGGATGTCCTGCTCGGCCGTGGTCAAAAGATTAGAAATAATCCAGGGAACGTCGCATTCCGAACGCTCGTGGACGGACGAAAAGCCGAGTTCAAGAAAGCAAAGAGAGGCACGAAACGTAACATTGCGGCTGAGATCATTCAGCAAGTGCTAAGAAACAACGGCAGATTCTTAATGGAAGACGCCAGCTTCCCAATAAAAACGAGTGGTCGCGACGACATTGAACGTCGGACGTGGATTGTCGCAGATGATGACAAGGTTCTCGTGAAGACTATGCACAGACTCCGAGAGAAGGAATACGCCCCCAAAGTTAGCCGGGCATGTTCTGATCCCATCGACGAAGCAACTGAAGTTGCGGAGAAAGCCGACCGGAACGGCTTATCTGGCGCGGTTACAATCGCCGAGCTGGCGAAATCCGCTTGTCTAGACGAGCCGGCCATAGAGGAAGATCTCGATACTTTGCTTGACGAACTTGAATGTGATGGTGGGCTGGTGCGAGACCTGGAACTTTGGGAGTCCCGGCAGGCTCCCCTTAGCTCAACTTTTATAAGTGACAATCCATCGAGCTTCCAGAACGAGTCATTGTGCAATCTGACCGCAGAGCTGTCTCCGCCGCAGCCATGCCGTCTGAGTAATGATTTGCCAGAACAAGGGGTGGACCCTGGACAGCAGTTCGAGGGCTCAAACAGCATGCCTCGATTGCGAATAGAATTCAAAGATTCTACGAACCCACGAATCGACCAAACAACAACCCGAAGCGAAAACTCCAATCCAACAAAGCCACCAGGCTCAGGTAGGAATGCAAGATTAGACATACAGCTGAACACGCCCGACTTCTCAACGGCAATTGAACTGGAAGGGTCCATCAACTCGCTCGACCTTCAATATCGAGGACAAACACATTCGATTGGGCTGCGAATGAGCACGAACAATTCGCAGAAATTGCAATGCAATCAGTCTACCGAAGAGAGTGATCAAGGGATAGGCTTGGACTCCAACATTGCGCTTAAATCTATGGGCGACCTGAATTCACCATCATTTGCACCAACTAATTTGCCTGCCCGCGATGACCTTCGACAGTCTTCGAAAACTCATGGAGCCATGAACAACCTTCGGCATTGGGTGGATAACCACATGCCTCAAGGCTTCTATACGAGCGGGGAATTGAACGAGTATATCAAGGCTGCGATCCCCATTGCTATTAAGCTGACGCAGATGCTCGTGGACGAAACTCAAACCGAACCAGCAATCAAACTAACCTCTTGCAATGACCTCTCAATCGAGTTCAGCGCCGGCGAAGTGATCGGAATTGCAGCGCTGAGAACCTCTCAGGTTATTGGCACCTTAGATCGGCTGGCATCGCTAGGTGCAATACTCTCCGAGCTGTTCTCGGGCTGCGTCTTGCCCTCGAGGAATGCTGAAGCAGCTTCAGGATGCCTGGACGAACTTGTGCTGGGCGCTAATGAGGACCAAAAAACGGGCATGCTCAGTTATGACCATACACCGAAGAAGAAGTCTCCCCATGATCCTTCAGGCTACCAATATTACAGCAAAATCGCGGCAAGTCTCGACGACGTTGGACTCCCTGCCTCGTTGAGCGGCATGCTAAGGAATCTGCTCGATTGTTCCCGGAGCGAATTTAGAGGGGAGGAGTCATACAGCTCGTTCGCCGACGTCCTGACAGACTTGAAACTAGTCCGAAACAATCCATGCTGCTATCTCGATAGTCTTGGAAACAGCCCAACATTTTCGATCCCGAACAGACTGTACAATCGCCTGTCCGTCACGAACAAGATTATAGATCTGTACCATTCCGAAGCGTGCAAATGTCTCATCGTTCACGGCCGAGCAGGGGTTGGCAAGAGCAGTCTACTAAATCAAGTTCTGGCTGCCATCTCGAAGCAGGACGGAAGCTTTGTTGCGCAGGCCAAGTTTGAACAGGCTGGAATCAATCCGCTCGCAATTGTCGCACAGATGTTCAACTCACTCTGTGAGGCCTTCATTCGAGATGCCCAGCCTAGGGCGAAGGCCGCCGTTACGCGAGAGCTCGAGCTGGCTCTTGGTGTGGCCGGGATCAAATCTTTGTCTTTAGTCGTACCAAGCCTGTCAGGTCTACTGGCAAGTTCCGATACTGGATCAGGTGTTCAATATATGAATCGAGCGGCCTCTGTAAGCTACGCATTGGGGAAACTCCTCGAAGTCATATCAGCGCATTTCGTGCCGGTCACTCTTCTAATCGACGACCTTCAATTCGTGAGTACATCATTCCAAAATCCATATTGACGACGACACGCTCACTGTGATGATCACGATTCCTTAGGCTGATGGCATCTCAAGGTCAATTATATCGAGCATGCTTGAGAATGCGGCGCAGCCTACATTCTTCGTCTGCTGTTACCGGGACGATGACGTCAAGCCGGGCGACGATTTCTCTTCTTGGCTTCAGAGTGTGGAGTCGTCTGATATAGAAAAGGTCAAGATCGAGAACCTATCTCTCGACGGCGTGAACGAGATGATGTCTGAAAGTCTCAGGGCATTTCCTCGCATCACGCTACCCCTGGCAACGCAGTTGTATAACAAGACTAGAGGAAACCCTCTTTTCCTGCGTCAATTTGTCGACTCGCTACTTCATCAAGGCTTAGTATTTTTGAGTCTTAGCCCAATAAGATGGGCCTGGGATCTGGATAAGATATCGAACATCGAAATGCCTGTGAACGTGGTCGCACTGTTGATCGCGGAGATGCAGACACTCTCGTCAGATCTGAAACAATGTTTACGGGTGGCATCGTGCCTTGGATCAAGCGTCAAGAAGGAGGCGATTGACATCATTTCGAGTGGACTGGGCTTGGATCTTGCGGCCGCGCTGGATGAACTTGTGAAGAAGGGATTCTTAGTGAGGAATAAAGATGGTGCGGAGGTAACGTTTTCGCACGATAAGGTGCATCAGTCGGCTTATGAAACGATGGCCACAGCTGAACAGCAGACGCTCCACCAGCGTCTTGGTTTGATTCTGTGCGAGCAAGAGCCAGATTGCGAGTACCTTCTCTTCGCCGCCGTCACTCAAGCAAACCTTGGCGGTGTGGATACAACCCTAGATTCTCACAAGAGAGTGACCATTGCCACTCTCAATTTCAGAGTGGGGGAGCTTGCAAAGGAACAGTCCGCCTTCAACACCGCTCTCGGCTTCTTCCAGAATAGCATCCTCTGGATATTTAGCGAGGAAAACTGGACTGCTCATTACGATCTCACCCTAGCTGCGCACGTTTCTGCGGTTGAGACTGCTTGCTTACTGAACAACCTTGGCGAAGTTAAAAAGTACACCGATGAACTTGTTGCCAATACAAAAACTTACGAGGAGAGGGTGCCTAGTAAGTGATACGAAACGCGTGTATGTAATTACCTATCTGCATGTCCTCAACGAGTTCGGCTACTTCCAGGCTTATTCTGTCTAATGAAAAGCCTGGTTCTAAGTGGCGCCTTCACGGAAGCTAAGAATTTAGGATTTGTAATCCTTACAAACTTGGGTGAAAAGCTCCCTCGCGAGCTTGGAGATCCAAGCCTTGCGGTTGATTTATCTTTAATGTTTGAAACGTTACAGAGTACAACTGATGAAACAATACTGAACTTGTCCACATCGCCTCAAGCGGAGCTAGACATCCTTCTCGTGGGAGTATACAATACTCTGTCGCACATTTTTATCGGGCACCTGCATAAGTACAATCCGGATATAACACGGCGCATGCTGCAGATCACACTAGAAAATGGGTAAGTTTCAAAGCACAGTGTTTTCGAACTGCGACTGATATGGAACTAAACCTTCGCAGATTGTCAGCAATTTCTCCACACACACTTGCTATGTTTTCAGCGGCCCTTGCAGACTTGGATCAACACGCCCTGGCTTTCAGGCAAGACTGTTCTTGTAGGTTTCCTCCCATGCGGCTCCAAGCTAACTTTTCGTTTCAACCTGATCAGAATAAGCAAATTAGCGAAGCGTCTCGTTGCCAGACCTCAAAGCCACATGTTTGCCTCGAGCGTCGCCCTCACAACTGGATTTTTCGTCGACTGGATGAAAGAACCCCTTCAGAGCGTAGCGGAAAGCCACACAATAGGGCACAGGAGTGGATTACAAGTTGGAGATATTATATACGCTCAGGTGAGTGTGACATGTTCCCTGTTAGATATGCCAATATGTATGCCGATTTTTTTTCTGGGGCACTTTCTGTCTTCTTTCACAGATGAACAACCAGCAATATATTCTATATTTGTACCTTGCCGGACAGGAATTGGGCACATGTAGAGACCAAGCATTCAAACTTTCCCAATTTAATCTCAAGCAAAAGCAAGTATGGAGGTCTGTGAGTGTCCATAATGCAATTGTGTAGCTAGAGTTGCCTGTCTTGAAACTCGAGAGGCAGCCTGAAAGTCTGAAGATTCAAGCAGACCACTAGCTGTACCAATGATTCTAACAAATCTTTCTTTTTATTGATTACATTACCAGGCCCATCATGAAGCGTATCATAGAATGGTTGTTTCCTTGGTTGAGGGACGAGATTTTGTTGACAGATTTCCGTCATGGGCAGAATTGGAGAATCATTCAAAACGACAAAAAGATGACTTCTCTCTGGCATTCTGCGCACACAACTACATGAGGGCATTTCTGTTCCACTCGTTTGATGGTGTGGTTGAAAGCGAGGGATTGATAGCAAGGCTGGAGCCTCAGTCCAGTGTTAGGGTGGAAAGGACTCCTCTCCGCCCCCTCTTTCTTATTGGTGTGAGTTTTACCGATCGCATGTCAGAAAGGGTTTTCAATCTAATTTATTTGTTGTTCAGGTTTTCTACGAGGGTCTTCTTTTCTTCCACTTGGCACGGCTACAGCAGCACCAAGACCAGCAACAGCATCTACTCTCTAGAGGAAATCGAGCATTGGAGTTTATCAAGTTTTACTCCAACTTGAACCCATCCACATTTGAGAATAAATATCTTCTTTTAGAGGCATCGCGAGCGGAGGTATTGGGATCAGACCAAACAGAGCTATACTATCAGAAAGCCATCAAGTCTGCGCACGATAACAAATTTCAGCATGTGAGAGCAATCAATCTTTTCGTTTCATGAATGATTCCAACTAAAAACTTTGCTCCGCAGGAAGAAGCTCTGGCGAGTGAGATGGTGGGACGTTACCTCTTCAACAACGGTGACCTGGACAGGTCCCTCAAATTCTACTCACATGCCATCAGCAAGTATCAAACATGGGGTGCAAGCGCTATTGTAACGCGTGTAGAGTATGAAGTGATGCAGAAGTTTGGTACTGTATGTGATCTTCCCAATGGAAAGGAGATTGAGTTATTCAATGATAGCTCTGAATGCCAAGGTAGTATATCGAGAAAAAGACAAACTTTTGATTGATTCAGTTGGTTCTGACTGTAGGTAGATAATGCAATGCAAAAAGATAAAACATAAAGTGGTGAACCTAAGACTATTTACCTATTCTAGGACATGAAAGGCATGAGAGTGGGTATGATACAACACTAACGTGTTAGGAATAAAGAGCAAGCGAAGAAAAATTTTGAGCCATAACCACACAGTCCAAGGCACAGAGTGGGGTGGGACACACTTTCCCAATCGAATCTGATTGATCTTTCAGTGTCAAGACAATACCGAAGGAATCCGTCCGTTCATGTGACAACAAGAGCAGATGTTTTGGATCTTCCAACACTTCTTTTCATTGGGGAGATTTGACGATGAAAGTCAATGGCACAGCTTAGCTTGGCCATCACATCATCAACATCATAGTCAGAGTAAAAGGTTGCAAGGATAGTTTGGATTTTTGACGGCTGCCAGAGACTGGCGGTGACTCAGTATGACCGCTAAGGCCGAGTGGATGCAATCCTGTAATCCTTTGGCTGCAGGCAGTGCTGCAGTTCCTATTGACATCATCATCATTGTCATTGGGCCAATGAGGCCTCTCGTCCTTCCTAGCATGGATTTCATTTCATTCATAGGATTAAGTTCATAGGTATTGCAGGCAAGAGAGCAGAGGCTTTTTCAAGCGTGTCACTACAGTAGGTACGTATGGTGCCCACTTGAGCACCAAAGTAGCCGTTGTAGCTACAGCGCTACAACAGCTTCATGTACTAAATGATGAGGTGTATCAACGGCTAACTGCGGATCATCCATCGACTCTGTGTGGTCAAGTGTTTGTGAGTCATGCAGCCGCAGTCTGACACGTCGCTGAAACTGTGGAATTACGCACCACCGGTCCCCAATCCGGTATATCCTTCAATGTCAACGACGTACGTTACATCAAGGAGAGATTGTTCCCGAAAAGTGATTGACTCGTTAGGCCGGCATGCATCATCAGGTAGATATCATAATACACCTACCTAGAGAGAAGAAAGGAAATCTCAGCTATGGCGCGGTTCGGCACCCGACATGACAGACACATGGAGGCTTTGCCAGTCAAGGCAGATACAATCATGTGGCGGCAGTTTTTGTACTGGCACCCGTTACCATCATCGCCATCAGGGCCAAAAGGTGACTCCAGTCGACCTGGCCTTGATAGAGAAGCCCCAGCAAAAGCAAGAGTAGTAGTTACTTACTGTAGTTGTTAGTAGTGTTGCGGTTTTATGTCCGGGGGTAGGTCAGATAGGTAGAGGCGTTTTAGGTTGAAGAAGGATACAGACTGACCGACCCTATGTACGGACCCTTGGCTGAGCGGGGTCGACCATGCCGCCGGTAGGTCTCAGAGTCTCATAGCGGGTGGGTGGTCACTGAGAAAAAATGATTGCCAGCCAAAGCACAAACCAACCACTAATACCTACCACCTAAGCAAGTAGATCATAGAGGTCAGCCATATCTAGGATTTTATTGTTGGCAAATATAGCAGCCCTATAAACTTTGGACTTTGGCTCTATCTAGGAGACAGAGTCCCTTTGGCTGTCAGATTCATACAGAAGTACTTAAACTTTATTGTAAAAAAGACTTTTACATCAATAGGGCTGCTGCTGATATTTCCCTCTATACTTATGTGATCTGTCTCCATCCCACACTCCCCCCTGTCCCCCACGCCGCACCGTCAAGCAGAACCCCCCAACATCAATACACTGTGTATCATATCATGTATTTCGCAGTCCAGGGCGTCAGCCAGGGATTCCGGGCCCTTTCGACACTTTCGGCTACATTTATTTTCTGTTCTCACACCCGCTCACACCAATTGGTTCGACTGGAGACGCCAAAAATCGCTGGGGTACAGATTGATCGCCAATTTACAAAGCGGGGCTCCGATTGGACTATTGTTAGATCTGGACGAAGGGAAGCTTTCTGTACCAGAATGGGCAAAGAATTGCGTTGCTACTAGATGGGCTGTCTGGGGAGTACTTCCTGCTGGCAAGCGACAGCATGGAGAGATTCTATCTGTTGAGAGGAGTTCAGCTCAATGATTGATGTGTAGTTTCAAGCGTCTAGGATCGTCATAAGGAGAAATGACTGACGTCATCAAGTGTTCGAGTTCATGCCCAAGAAGCTACCCGTGAGAAGACTGGAACGCCGGGAAGCCGAGACGTGCAGAAAGTTGATTAAGTTTCATAAGTAACTGCACAATGCAGAGACGCGAAAGGACCTGGATTGGAAGCCCCGCCCACCATCTGCCAACCCCAAGGTTGGTCCCTTGTGTGCGTCACATGCCGAAGAAGTCCAGCAGGCTCTCGTAGGCGTTCCGCTCCCTGACCGCCGCGGCCGAGCCGTTGTGCGCGAGTATCTCGTGTGGCCCTATGTGCCTCCTCTCCTCCTTCCTCCCGCCGCCGGCCTGCTGCTGCCTCTCGTCCCTGCCGTGGCCGCCGCCGCCGCCCGTCCTCTCGTCGGACGAGTCGACGCTCCCCCCCCCGCCGGCGTGGCCGGGACTCCTCGACCCACCCGCCTGGGCCGACGCGGCCCTCTTCATCCTGGCGGCGCGGTTGTCGACGCTCGAGCCCGGGCTGCCACCGCTCCCGTCCCGGGGGGGGATGAACTGGTGCTGGGCGCCGCGGCCGTCGACGTACCGTCCGCCCCCCTCGCCGAACGGGCCCCCCCGCTCGCCGTTGCCGTGGAACTTGGTCGTGATGAGCGCGTGTATCTCCCGCTTGTACCCGTTGACGACCTCCATCAGCCTCTCCACCTTCGACCTCTCCTCGGCCAGCCTCGCGTTCCCCTCGGCGCGCTCGGACTCGAGCCGGGCGCACCTCGCCTTCCACCTCTGCTCGCTCCGCCCGTAGCTCCGCTCGACCCGGACCCGCGCCGCGTGCTCCCTCTCGAGCCTAAGCTCGAGGTCGTCGTGCACCCTCTCGAGCTCCGCGAGCCGGCGGCTCTGGTGCTCGATGAGCCGGACGTACTCCTTGATCTCCTTGACCTCCTCGGACACCAGCCGCTCGTAGACGGGGGTCACGACGTGTCCCCCCGGCTGCTGCGCCTGCTGGGAGGACGAGCGGGACAGCGGCGCGTCCGGGGTCTGGGCCGGCGTGCTCTGGTTCGAGGTGGCGGGGGTCGACGTGCTGGAGCCGTTCTTCCTGTGCCCCCCCGCGCCCGGGTGCGGCTGGCCCTGGCGGCGGGGCTGCGGTCCCCCGGACTGAGGCCCGGCCTGCCGCTGCTGCTGAAGGATATGCGGGAAAGGTCAAAACAGAAAGTCAGCGACAAGTGTCTTGTTGCGCAAAAGCAAAGCGAGTTCTCGTCGCCCCCACCTGCTGCTGTGCCGCCTGCTGCTGCTGCATGACCTGCTGGCTCCTCTGCTGCGCCAGCATGGCGGCCTGCTGGGCCTGCGCCTGGGCGGCCGCGGCGGTGGCCTGCTGCTGGCCGTGATTCGGCTGCTGATGGGCCGCGTGTCCCGCCGGCCCGATCTGGTACTGCGGCTGGAGGGGGCCCACGGCGTACCCCTGCTGCTGCCCCCTCGCGGCGGCGGCCTGCGGGACCAGCACGATCTGCTGCGGCCGCCCCGGGCCTCCCTGCGGGGGCTGCTGCTGCTGCTGCTGGTGTGCCATCACCACGGGCTGCTGGGCGTACATCACCGGCTGCGTCCGTTGGACCTGCGGGAGAGGACCCGGCATGGGGCCCTGCTGCAGTATCACCGTCGGCATCGGCACGCCCATCGGCTGAAGCGCCTGTTGCGGATGCTGCTGTTGTTGTTGTTGCTGCTGTTGTTGCTGCTGGGCCAGCATCTCGGGCGTAGGCGTCGACCTAGTCGACGTCCGAGAAGCTGGCCGGTTCGACGCCGGCTGAGGGCCGACGACGGGGCCCGTCGCCGTCATCTGGGGACCGCCGTTCATTTTCCTCCTCCTCCCTTCCCGGACACTCCCTCCGCTCGGAAGTCAAGTTGTCGACTTCCTTATCGTCACGATATCTTCTCTATCGACGTCGCCTTCCTCCTCTGCCCGCCCTGATCAGATTCGTTCTCTGTTGTGTCTTTTCCCTTGTTACAACGTAGGGGTCGCAGGTCGGTCGGGATTGTGGAGCCGCCCGGGCGGGGCAAGTCAAAAAGCAGGCCGGCCGATGCCGAGGAGTCGTAGTCGAGTGTCACAACCTAACCGAACACAGACGGTAAAAGGCGGCGCGGCGCGGGTCGATGCCATGGGCATGGACAAATTCGTCGAACGATTGGCCGACACAGACACTGCATCGAAGAGGTAGAGCCCTCAGGCGGCTCTGCGGGCGAGCTGATCCCTCATAGACGGGTGAAAGACCCGCCGAGCGTCTCCCGACGAAGAAAAACGGGAAGGGACACCTATGAAGTGTAGAAGACGACGAGACGACGAGGCCAAGTTTGAGTTGAGCTTGCTCGGCCGTGTTCACCGATGCTAGGATAATACCGGAGCAATCTGTGTTGGCAATCTCAAGAGACTCGTCACCCCGAGTGCGCCAGAGACTCGTCACCCCCGATTGCGTCAAGAGTTCGCAAGTCGCATCGCCATGTTGGCCGGTCCACGCACACGGCCGCAATCAAGGCGGCTGGGCTTACTGCTGGCGATCCTGGCAATCGTATCCGCATGCTCCGCGGGGATACCAAACGAGAACGATCGTTTCCTGGGCACAAGGCTCGACGATCAAGACAGACCCCTCGTGGACGGAGAAAATGAAAATGAGGCTGGGTACGCGAGCATCTTGGCGATGAAAGGCCAGGCGCCCGAGGTCGACGCCGACGAGAGATTGCTGCGCAGGCGAAAGGCGAACGGGAAGAAGAAGAGGAAACGGCAGGAGAAACCGACGACAAGCAACAAAATGGAAGTCGCGGTTGAGGCTGGACCTCGCCGCAAGCCGAAGGGACCCAAGCCGGCGGCGAAGAAGCCGGTCAGGAAGCCCAACAAGGCCACGCGGCCGAAACGCAACAAACCGCAAGCCAAAGCTGCAACTGGACCGGGCCGCAAGCCAAAAGGACCCAAGCCGGCGGCGAAGAAGCCGGGCAGGAACCCTACAAAGCCCAAACCGGCCTCCAAGCCCAAAAAGCCATCAGGCAGACCGGGTAAGCCCCAAAAGGGCAAGGACAAACCCAAGAAGGATAAACCCAAGCAGGACAAACCCGAGCCCAAGCGGGCACCGAGCGGCAAGAAAAAGAAAAAAGGAAAGAAGGGCACCAACGTGAAGAACAATAAGAAACCCAAGAGAGTGAGCGATACACCCAAGAACAGTCAGTTCGTGATCTCGGGCAAAGTCGAAAGCCGACCCGGGCTCCGGCCGGCCAGTCAGCCGAGCTCCAGCGGGCAGAACACGAGGGCCAGCGCGAGCTGCGTGAGGGCGAATAGCAGGTATAGAACCTGCCTCGACAGGGATACCGGACTCGTCGTCACGAACGGAGGCAAACCGCAGACGAGGAGCGGGCAGCAGCTGGCGAGCGGCTTCGTCTACGTCAATTTCCTGCAGGATTCGACGCCGACCTCGTGCGCCGACGTCGAGCAGCTCGAGGCGACGACTCTAAGCTACCTGGCCGACAACATAGGGGGCACGGGCGCGAACTACGGTCCCGTCTGCGTCCAGGCGAGGAGGGACGCGTACGCGGAAGAGCAGGTTCCGGATCGCGGCAGAATGACCCAGAGCAATACTGTCGAGATGGAGATCACGTATACAGTGAAAAACACGAGGAAGTTGCTGACCATCGGCGACGGCGAATTCGGCACAGAGGTAGGAGATGATAATGCTGAGCGCTTCCTCGAACTGCAACGCGCGGATCTGAACCCTGCGTCCCTGAAGGAGGAAGCATCCCGTGAACTGAACACTCAGTGCAGCTCCCTTGAAAGGGCGTTGTGCTGCACCCAAGCGGTCATTCTTGGCGGGGACGTGGGCATATACTGTCGGAGCGTAGGATGCAGCACTGTGAACTGCGGCTCGGGACGCGAGCCCATCGAGAGGGCGCCATCGCCAAGACAACCGAGCCGTCCATCGGGTTGGCCACCAGCCAGCAGCCCTGTCAGTAGCCCAGTCAGCCGTCCGTTGTACGTCATCACTCCTGTCAAGCCGGCGGGCAAACCCTACGGCATGCCGTATAGCAAGCCGTATTATCGGCCGAAGCCTCGCTACGTTGCAAAGACATATACGAATACCCATTCTAAGCCAGACAAGAGCTGGCACAAGCAGGCACGTCACAATATTTTCGGGCGACGCACGGCGGAAAAGGCAGCGGGAGATGCCCCGGATGGAAACGAGGACGAGAGGCAACTGCAGCAGTCGCCAAGGCCGTTCAGCCTAGCTGGCCAGGACTTCAACAGCGTCATTAGGAGGAACACTGCCTTCTTGCCTGCGAAAACTACGGCTGAGCTGGATATGCTTAACCTCGACGACGTTGCGACATGCGCAGCAAACCGGTACAGCATCGAAAAGGTAAGTTACTGGTATCTGCAGCGTCTTTTGAACTAGGACTCGGAATGACCGTTGTCTTGCCATCTCCTTGGAGCAGTTCGGCACTCCGACCCTTTTGTGTGAGGACTTCGAGCGAGACAACTGCGAGGAGAACGACGATCTACTGCCTAAGCTGACGAGCGAAAACGGCGGGTGCTTACTACCCATGCCCACGAACATGCCCACAGAAATGTGAGTCGTCTCGTTATCAATAGTTTCCTGCTTCTAAGCGCTGAGCTGATCTCCACCCTTACACGTTACAGGCCCACGGAATCACCCATCGTAAGTTTGTTCACGAGGAAGAATGCTGTATATTTGAGCCCTCATAGCTGACGCTATTGCTTGCCTATGGTAGACGGCGGCTCCAACTTATATGCCGAGTGAGAAACCCATCCCCCATTGGCATTGTGTTGCAATTCACACTCATATTTTTTCTAGCATATGCGCCGACGGATCAGCCAACATATATGCCAACATACGAACCCACAGACGGGCCCACAGGCGGTCCGACTGAAACGTGAGCCATACCTACTTTTTTCCAGAATTCTTTTGATTGAGGTTGACACTAATTTTCCTCTCGCCATTACCAGCCCGACTGGTGCTCCAACAGAAATACCTGTAAGACTTCACATACTTTCTACTTGACTTGTACCAACACTGCAGATATCCTGACCACTCGAAACTTATCGTTGCCAGACATACGAGCCTACCTATGCCCCAACAACACCTATACCTTCCTTATCCCCTACCTTACCTGTTCCAACCCAAGATCCAACGTCTGAGCCAGTAAGTTTTGATAAGTTTTGAACTAGAATTGCCGGCATCTATTTGGGTCTAAGAAGAATCTCAATTTATATTACTCCTTGATAGACAACGCTTCCCACAGCAGAGGTAAGAATCTATAACTTTGAACATATACTCTGAATTTACCGCGTCACTAATAACAAAATACACAACCATCAAAGCCCACACTGTTTCCAACAGGGATTCCTACCCAAGAACCGGTAAGCTCGAACACGAATTTTTCCTACAGAGTGACTCGGCATTCTGAAACTTCCTTGTTTTCAGACATTGTCACCGACAACCCTTTCGTAAGTGAAGAGAATTGTATCGAGATAGATTACGTGCACATGCTCATGTATGATTAAACTACGCTCCAGCCCGTCCATGGAGCCTACTATCGCACCTTCGTATGTGCCAACCAACCAACCAACTGCCGAGCCAGTAAGTTTGAACTACATTGTCTAAGTCTATTCAAGCCTGTACTAATTTTACTTGGACCTACTCCACAAAAGACTGGATACCCGACTATTGAGCCAACGGCCGAGCCGACAATTCAACCAACAACAGATTTTCCGTAAGCCCAATCCAGTTCATCATTCCTGACAGCTTTACATTGTTCCTTCTCAATGATATGCACTTCATTTGTCCTATTCAGAACCATTGCTCCATCGTTTAATCCGGTAAGAGCGAGCCTGATCTGAATGCATTTTGCCCTGACACTAACTTTTGACTCGCGCAAAGACACAATCGCCGGTAATATCTCCAACGCTTAACCCGGTAAGATTTTGTTCCAAATATATGTTGTCCCGCTGAGATCTAACTGTTGACCCGCACAAAGACTTTGACGCCGTCATTGTCTCCATCGCTTTCCCCGGTAAGAGCATGTCTTTTCCAGATACCGAAATACATATTGTCCGGGGTCTAACTGTTGACTCGCACAAAGACAATCTCGCCGACACTATCCCCGTCGCTTTCCCCGGTAAGTTCATCAAATCTTGGCCAAAAGAATGAGTTTCAATCTTCTTACTTTTGTATCCGCAAGACTGTATCGCCGACGATCTCTCCATCACTGAGCCCGGCGAGCCCGGTGAGTTTAAGAAATTTCGATCAATGCATTGGAGTTTCAAACTCTCTAACTAACTTGTGTACAAAAGACTGTATCACCGACGATCTCTCCAACTCTGAGCCCTGTGAGTGGATGTTTCACATTTGAGCTATCGTGCCCGAACACATTCTCACATCATCGTTAGACTTCATCACCGTCCGAGCAGCCGTCCGAGCAGCCATCCGAACGGCCGTCCGAACGGCCGTCCGAGCAGCCATCTGAAGCTCCTAGTTTTAACCCATCCGAATCATTGCAACCTACTGCAGCATAGGGACTCGAATTTCAATGGAGATCGGAGTATTTAAGATGAGATTACATATATAATTAAGTGATATGTCCTGGACCTCCGTTAGAATATCTGATGTTGGAGCCAACTTAGAGCCTCTAATGCATCGGCATTACAATTTAGTACTTAACCATGGAATAAATGAGAATGAGATTGGCCAATACAAAACCAACGAGGTCTATGTTCGCGTAGCATATGTCAACAATTAGGTCATTTGGCAATATGATTGGATATGTAGGTTTAGCCCTTCGTTCCGCCACATCGCCGCTCTTCGGATTCAAGTCATTCAGCCTCCTTTCTGTTTGTGACGGGTCGAAACCCTCCTCTCGTGGCTTCCCTCTAGACCGACTTGGACAGCGCAATGATATCGCCATAAACCCCTGCTGCCGTGACACCGGCCCCAGCTCCCGGACCCCTAATGATCAGAGGCGTGCTGGACCCCTCCGGACCGTACCTTGACGTCTCGATCTCAATGATATTGTCCGCCCCGGCCAGGCCCGCGAAGGCATGCGACCTCGAGAACTCATCGAGCTTCACACTCGCCTTCTTAGTTTTCAGATCCACCTCGCCGACGAAACGAAGGACATTTCCCCCGGACGTCGCGGCCGTTGCCCTGTCGGACATGGCATCGTCAACAGACGTTCCGAACTTGGACATGAACTCGTCAGGGCCGACGGACTCGAGTTCTGTCGGCACGAGACTCTGCACGTTGACATCCTCGAGACTTATCATCAGACCCGACTCTCGCGCGGCTATGACGACCTTCCGTGCCACATCCATCCCGTTGAGATCGTCTCGAGGGTCCGGTTCGGTGTATCCTGCATCCTTTGCTCGAGACACCACCGCTGAGAACGGCTCGGATCCGTCCCATGTGTTGAAGAGGAAGGACATGGTGCCGCTGAACACGCCTCGGATTTTGTAAACCCTATCGCCCGTCGCACGGAGTGTGCGGAGCGTCGACACGACGGGCAGTCCTGCGCCTATGGTGGCCTCGACGTACCACTGTCCCCCTTCCGGGGAGGATGAAGCGTCGATGCAGCGCTGGTACCGTTCGAGGGGACCCGAGTTGACCTTCTTGTTGGGCGTGGCGACATGCCAACCCCTCGAGAGCCAGGGGGCATAGCTGTCCGATACGAGCTCGGAGGCCGAGCAGTCCGCCACGCAGATCTTGCTGCTGCTCGAGGACGAAGACGACGCGCAACATGCGGCGATGTAGTCGTCGTCGAACTTGGCACCGTCACCTTCCTCCTTCTTCCAGTTCGTGGTCTCCTCCTCCCCGCCGCTCGATATCTTGACGCCGTACCGCGAGTTGCAGTAGCCCACACACTCGACGCCCGGATGGGGGGACTTCCTCATCATGTCCACGAGGGCCGACCCGATGAGACCCGTGCCGCCGACGACGAAGACTTTCAGGGGGTCTGAAGAGGACATGGTCCTAGCTGTTCGTCGATGCGCTTTCGTTGCTAGCTGTTCCCTCGCTGGCCTGACGAGGAGGCTGCGCAACATTTACCGTGGTTTCACCGCTGGGGATGGGAAGTCAGGTAGAGGGAAGGGGAGGAAGAACTTCACTTGCGCACGAGCAAGCTCACTGCCACGAGTCCGTGTCACGAGATCGAGGTCGATGGACGATGGATCGGCAAGCAACGAGGCCCTAATGGCTTCTCGACCACTCCAACCAAAGAAGTACTCTCCGTCCCGTCCCAACGTCGCCCACGCTCACAGCCCGCCTTCGAGCACGGACATCGACGACAGCTTGTGAGTGTTGTCCTCACATCTTCTTCAGCCGAACGGCTAGGCTCCCGATCCCCCGTCAGGCCACGTGGAGGGAGGGCGGGAGGGATAAAACTATCAGGAGGAACGCACCCGCGGGCGGGGCCAGCCAGCAAGTCTCGGACAACGGACCACACGGACAACCCTATCTGTGCTGTTATGTTGCGTTGTGCTGTTGCATCTTGTTAGATCTTGTTGCATCTTGTTGCAAACGATGCCCATCACAAGAATGCCCATCGATTGAAGGCCGCTATTCGTGGACCGTTGATTGCGCTTGATCTTCTGCAAGAAGATTGGCGGCAATTGGCGGCGCCTTGTTAGTTGTTAGGGTTGGGGAACAAACTGATTCGGTCGATGGGATGCGGGCGATGCGGGAGTTGTTGGGGAGTTGGGGGCAAGACCAAGGCAAACAGCAGAATGATGAAGAGAGCAATCGTCGACTGGCTGTGGCGTCTGGGGGACACCCATACGAAACTTGCATCGGGGCATGCCCAGAGACAGCGGCGGCAACAGCACCCGATGCTAAAATTCAGCAGGGTCTTCCTCCTGTATTTTTGCGTACAATACTACCTCACGTCGTCGCTTGAGAGTTTGGCCAAGATTGTTCAGATCGTTGCCCTATTATCGCTGGTTAGGATAGTAGCACGGCGATTGACGAATCACGAGGATGTAATTCACAATACAATGGCCTCCTTCTTGATGGAAACGATCAGCGGAATGTGTTGCACTGGCGCACGCATGGTCATTTGGCTGCTGGTCTCATTCGTGAGCTGCATCATATTTTTCGGCGAATCGGAGGATGGAAATGACCGGGAAAACTTGATCACCGTAGCTCTGATCACTGCCCTCCATATGGTGATATTGCTGGTTGGGATAGTAGCATGGCGATTGGCGAGTCACGAGGATGCAATGGACTTCATGATGGAAATGGTCAGCGGAATGTGTTGCACTGGCGCACGCATGGTCATTTGGCTGCTGGTCTCATTTGTGAGCTGCGTCATATTTTTCGGGGAATTAGAGGAGTTAAATGCCCGGGAAAACCAACGTAGCCGAGATGTCATTTTCAAGGCTCTGTGTGACGAGGGTGATGGATCCTGTCTACGCCAACTTCATCAACGGGAAAAAGTTATCTGCCTGGCCACTCTGGCGTACGTTCTTCTCGGCGCAGTGATTCTGTTTGTCAGGTTCATGTACGAGAAGATAAAAAGTCTTGAGACTGCGAGCGAGCACGGCACAAGAAGCCAACAAGGCGAAGACGCGGGAGTTGGCGGCGAGGTTGGTATCTGCTCAATAACACATGCGCAAGTAATAACAGCAGTGGCAGTGGTATGAGTATCGTTGGTGGCAGTGGTATAAGTATCGTTGGTTACGAGGAACGATACTACAGGTATGCTCAAAACAAGTGCGTGCGATATATAAAACGAGAAGAAACACTTTTCAACTACTTTCACTTGCGTGGCTTATTCAGAGCATATCCATAAGTTTGATCGACTCTCCCATTCGAGCACGTCTTCACCCTTTCAGACCCAGTTAGCTGTGATCCATCAGGAAGTCGAGCTGATCCGCTCCCTCAAGTGCGTAGCGAGGGCACGACTGACCGCGGTTCAGGCACCGGTACGAGTAGCTCCGTCCATTGCGAGGGTCGTTCGGGCAGCAGACGACCTCGCGGTTGCTACCCCGGCACCTCGGCTCGCGCTGTCCGCCACATCGCTGCCCGGGACGGCGGTCCGAGTCCCTCTCGCACCTGTCACGCGGATCGACGTCGCGGTAACAAGAGCTTCGCTCGCCGCTGCGGCAGTAGCTTCGACACTCGTCGCAGTTCGAGGCGTCCTCGCAGCGACGGGCGTTGCCCGCGTCGCACGACTCGAGGCAGCGATCGCGGCGATTACCCTCGCCGTAGTTCGAGTAGCAGTCCCGGCAGCTCCCTGACCTGTCGTTCGGGTCCATGTTCTCGCAGTTTTGTCGGCACCGGCCTCGGTTGAAGTCTCGATTCTCTTCCTTCGCCGTGTTGCAGTCTTCCTTGCACTGCTCTATTGTGCGTCCGAGCTCGATCTGCTCCTGCATAAAGTTCGCCTCGTTCTGATAATCGGAGAGGAAGAGAGTTGTAAGTTTTTATCGGCGATGGCGACGCTTTGATAATGTAAATGGTACTTACGGCGAGCTCGCTCCAGAACTCCATGGAACTCTGACCCTGGTAGGACTTCAGTGGGACAGAGTAAACGAAGGTCTCCGGCTCATCGATGGCCGGCGACGAGACGGCGGCCGCGATGGCGATTCCTGCGATGGCGGTCAAGACGGTCAACTTCATTTTTATGGTAAGTATGTGACTGGGTAAGTGCAGATTTTAGATTTCGAATTTATGAGGGTTCAATTCATGGACGAGAAACGAATGTACGATCGAATCGTTGGAGTAGTTCTTGGTCGAGGTAGGAGTTTGTCTTGCGTTCGCGGTTCGTATCGTCGCGGTCGACGCAGTCGTAGTAAAAGTAGTCGAAGTGTGTCCACAGCGGGCGATTTCGCAGAGCAATATTCTTGCTACATTTCTATGAGACGCCCGCTCACCCGTACATGACTCCCTCAAAAAACACCCCCCCGCCCCGGGGCCCGCCCTCTATCTTGACAAGAACACCGCACCTGCTAAGGCCTGAAACCTGCTAGTGCAAGTGACTGGCGTACACCAAGATGACGGATGCATGCTGCCCAAGTAACTCATGGGGTCCTCTCCTGACAACCGCACACGATACCAAGACTCCTGGAAAAGGCGAATTACTCACGATCGGATCGGATCTCGAAGTTTACCTCACTAAACCCTCTACGTCCGAGTGCAAGAAGGCAATCATTGTCTTCACGGATGTATGGGGGCTTCAAAGTCGCTTGTTTGGGATATGTGACCAGCTATCAACAGATCTCAACTCGGTTGTGATAGCACTCGACTGCTTTCGTGGCGAGACAAAAGGCAGCCATTCAGATCCCGAAGACTTCAAAGATTGGCTGCGTTGCTACCCGTTCGAAGAGAAGGCAGGCGAGAGCTACTCGGTCAAGCGAGATATCGAATGCACACTTGACTATATGACGATAGAGTTCAAAACTGAGACATTCAGCGCAATAGGCTTTTGCTGGGGAGTGTGGGCGCTTACCAAGGCGTGTGCTGAAGGCATCGACTTCAAATGTGGTGTAGGATTTCACCCATCAATCAAACTGGAAGAAGTCATATCAGGTTCTGCTTGTAGCCATGTCGAGATGGCTGCGAAAGCGTGCACTGCAACCCCATTGCTCTACCTCGTGGCTGGAAATGACATGGACAACTTGAAGCCTCCTGAGGGAGAGGTTGCAAAGTTGATCGAATCATCATATCATAAACCGAGAGGCAAATATGATCCGAGAGGCAAAACAATTGCTCCGAGATGCGAAGTCTTTCCCGACATGCTTCATGGTTGGGTATCGCGAGGCGACACAAGTCAAGAAAAAGTCAAAGAAGACGCCGAGCGAGCACTGAAGATGGGCACTGATTTCATATCCGCTTGGATGTAGGCTGAAGAGTATCCAATCACATCCCCACGAAATGACGCACAACGTAGATAGACTTAACAACCCCGATGCGGCAGAACAATCTAAGCTAGTCAAGGTCTAACAAGTATCGAGAGTTCTCGTGTACGTACTGATTATAAACAATCTATTCATTGTTATCTAGAAACTCTCCTAACCTTCAACCTTGCTCCAATCGGTTTAAGAGTCATGAAGAAATCGACTTTACCTTCGTCCTCCACAGTGAGTTCGAATTCGGAACATATCCTCGCCACAACCGTATGCAAATGGGCGCCAGCCAACGTCTGACCGATACAGTTGCGCGCCCCAAGCGAGAATGGCATGAAGGAATCGAGCATTTCGCGGGTTGGATTTTCCCACCTAGAAGGCTTGTACTCATCGGGGTCATCAAACACGCTGGGGTCGCGGCTGAGCAGCAGAAACCACAGGAAGCAGGTGCTGCCCTTAGGTATTACGTAGCCTCCCTTGGTTCTAATATCTCGTCCGATAACCCGAACCGATGTGGAGGATGAAACGGGATTAAGTCTTGTACTCTCCTTCATGCACATCCTGAGATACTCGGATTGGGACCAATTCTCGGGGCGCATTCTTGATAGTTCGTCCCGGAGTCTGGTCTGAATTTCGGGGTGCTTCGCAAGTGAAATCAAGGCCCAAGAAATGCTGTACGATGTAGTATCGTGACCTGGGAAAAAGGAGAAATGAGATTCATATGATGTGACAATGGTTGATGTAAATGTGGCGGCACTTACCTGCAACGAGAAACTCGACCAATTGAGCTAGCTTCTCGTCATCATTCCTGAAAGCATTATCGTCGCTTGCGATGAGTTGAATCAGAGTTCCTCGGTTGCCCTCGGTTTCACCACTCTCGCGGTACCGTTTCAGTACCCTTATCATGATATTTCGAATGCGTTGCGCGACCACGGACGCACGCCGTCTCCCCGGAAGCAGCCACCCGAGCCAGCTCCTATACGTATGAACCGTAGCGTTCCTGGCATATTCAATCAATGAGAGCCTCACCGACTCGCTGAACTCCTTCTTTTCCTGCGGGCTCATGATATAGTCGAAGGCAGACTCGCTAATTGCTCCCAATACGAGCGATTGCATATCGGACGAGACGTCGAAGACGCCGTCTCCATTTCGCAGTAGTTCCAGGAAGGCCTCGGTATGTTCCAAGGCGATCGAGTTCATTTTCCGGACGCGACTCGAGCTGAAGGCGGGCACACACGCCCGGCGCTTCGCGTGCCACCTTTTCCCATTTAGGGTAAACATGGACGCGTCACCGCTCCCGTTCACATAACGCATTTGATTATATATTGCAGGAGGCTTCTTCGACTGGGGGTCGGTCAGGATCTCCCGAGCGACTTGGTACTCTCCCACGATGCACTTGTGGCCTTTGGTTGGCCGAGAGACCCGGAACACGCGCGAGTTTGACTTGTTTGCGATCTCCTACATAAAATATAATGAGTGAGATAAAGTCCACGAGCAAGTTACGCACCGGCAGCGCTGCCTTACCAATAACCACCAAGGGTATTGGCCACAGGTCGCCATCTCCATGTGCTTCATCATAGATCCGGGAGCAAATGGGGGCAAAATGCCACCAAAAATCTTCTTCGAGTACCAATCGTTCAATCTTCCAAAGAAGTAATAGACTAGACCGATACACAAAATTGCGATCGTTCCGAAAAATCCCATCTTGGGGATGCCCCAAACTGCGTCTGCGATGAGCAGGAGCACGAGTCCGGGCGCTAACTCTTCCACGAAGGAACCAAATACTGATGTGTCATCATCGAGGACGGACTCGGAAAAAACTGACATCATCGTGCTCAATTATCACAATGGGACCACGACCCCTATGCCATACCACGGGACCGCAAGCCTGGGAGAGAGGAGAGGTTTCAACTGTTTCAATTTATCATGGTGGAGGGTGGAGGCGGTGGATGGAGGCTTGGAGGCCGTGATACGAGCAGAGATCCCACGAATAGGCGGACCGGCGCGATGACAAAGCGATTTGCCTCCGACTGGCTCAACGGATGATAGTTTCGCACTTTTTGCAAAATTTTTGCAACGCATGCGTCAACGCACGAGCCTTGTTGGCTCTCCACTCGTATGTTTACGTACGATTGATATACGTATGATACTCAACGCACGCTCGGCCACTGCCGCCATGGCTTGCTCCCAGTGGCACGGCTATTCGTGGGATCTCTGCGAGGGGACCGATTTAACCCAGAGCGCCCATCCACGCGAATCCCGAATGTTCGCTTCAATATCCTTCTATTCTGTCCGTGCTTCGTACCACAATAGGTACGGAATATGAAGGTTATCTTTCGACCATGCAGTATTATTAGACTGCGAAGGCTAATGGTTCTCATGTGTACCTGAGTGGATCCCGATTGAGTCCGTTCCAGGATTCCAATCAAACCCATTTTCCATGTGGATACATAATAGGTATGTAAGTAGAAGGGAGAGGGAGGGAGAGAGTACAGAAGAAACCTCATAAAAAACTAACATAAAGATGCCTCCTGTGAGTTCCGACCACTGGTTCGACAATACAGAAACTCAAGAAATTGAACAGTAACAAAACCATGCAGGGCTCAACGCTCAACTCACCCCCTAAAATAGAAACTGGTGTTTTGCTGGCGGGGCTGGAGCAAACAACAAAACTCGCCACAGCCATTATTAAGAGAGGAGCGATCGATTCAATCAACCCCAGTGGCCGATGAATGAATTTATTTAGTACTAACTGCAGAGACTACTGCAGATTGATTCACAAATCTTTTGATTTGATTGGCTACGTGTGATGAATGAATGAGCATACATATACCACACTGGTCTCTCTGCCAGCCACACTTCTTTTCCAATCTTCACTCATTCGACTGGGCCAGCATCAGAAGATATTTGCTGCTCAGTGCGGCTTTTAATAAGGTGTTTCAGGTTTGTTCCCTTTGATATTCCGTGTATGATGGAGTGAGTCAAGTGTAGCAAAAATCTTAAGGCTTTGAAATGACCCATCTTTTGGCCTGCTGAGAATCAAGTAGTCTACTTGTGTCAAATTGGTGTGATATATCCCTAGCTAGGATTTCTTACAAACCGTTTAACGGTTGTTGACCATATGTAGTCGCACAAACTGTTAAACGGTTTTTAAGCCTTCAGTGATCGGCCCCATTGCTATGTAGTAGCTTTGCGAACGAAGGCTGTCGGAGCAGTTTGAGCTGTGTCGCATTTTGCACGATAGCTCGGCTCGGCTGAGCAAGGATATGTAGTATCACCACAGCCCCTAAAAAGAGACAAGCGTTAATGGTTTTTAATGTCTTGACTTGTGGCTGTCTCGTCAATCAATCAATCTAAAACACCATTAAACGGTTTTTAAAATCCTCTAAATCTAAATCCTAGGGATTAGTGAGAGGTAGTAGGGCAAGACTTATTGAATTTAAGACCGGCTTGATCTAGCGGAAATAGATGGGTTTCCAAGCCAGGTCACGCAATTTCGATCACGCACATGTACCTACGAAAAATAAGAAAAAACAAACAAAACCATGGCGCCCCCCTAGAGGGCAAGGCAAATTGCTCCGCTACCACTAGCCTCCTGTTGAGGTTCATAAGGTTATAACCGCTGAGCCATACAAGCGCTTGTATGGCTCAGCTCAGCGGTTATACCCTTGACCCCCAACAAATGCTCAATCCAGAGAGGTCCTGGGTTCAATTCCCTCATGTGTGACGCTCTTGTTTGCCTATCGGGCGGGCCCTATCGGTAGCACGTTAGTAGGGGTGGGCCCCATCATCAAGAAAGAGGTTTTCAGAGGTGCTGATAGCAGTGCAAGCGCTAGTCTGTTAGTCCTGTGCTGAGTCATGGGCATGGCAGGCTATGACGTCCAGAGGCGTAGTTGCTTGAAGCACCTCTGGATTGAGCTTTTGTTGAGGTTCATACTTAAGGTTATAACCGCTGAGCCATACAAGCGCTTGTATGGCTCAGCGGTTGGCCGGCTGGCTTTCGAGGACGATTCCTCCCCCTATTGCGGCGATCTACGGAAGAAACGAAGGCATATGCCCTCATCTACATGGACATTCGGGCACTGCACCCCACTTCAACAGCGTAGACGGATCCCTTCATCGTCATCGCCAGGTGCAAAGATCGACTATCCATCTTGCTATGTAGCTCGCCCCTACCGGCGACCAACCAATCGACTTTGATTGGACCTCGATCTCTCCCAGGTACAACGGCGCCCAAAGATTCCAAAGACACGGGCCCCAATGTACAAAATCTGAGGATTCCGACACTGTACCCCGCTTTGGCGTGGGTGGATTCCTTTGATGACATCTCAAGGTGCAAAGATCAGCGATTTTTGGCCGTGAAGCAAGTGTAGTTTTTACTTACGTACGTACTGATACTGACCTAGCTAGGAAAAGAAAGGTCCAGCCGGGAGGAAGGTTCTTATTCAGCTTGCCGCACTTCCTAACTTCTTTCATCAAGAGTGGTGGCAGGGGAAACCCCGGGGGTCACCATGTGGTTCGCTGGTCAATAACCAGAGCCTGGCATAACACCACGGGCTTGATTACTACGACTTTCCGTTACCCAGCCAGCTTGTGTAAAATTGACTATGCCGTCGTTGGTAAAGAGGCCCACATCGTCGGATTGTCACAGTATGTGGACATTGCTCAGTGATTGCTCAAGGACTCTATCATCAGCCTTGACTTTTCATGAGTTATTTGAGCAAGCATCAGCAGACTGCGCTTCGATCGCGCTCCCAGACCCTCTGACCCTCTCTGTCACCGCCCAGCCCTCTGTGGCTGGCCGACACTTGCAACCACTCGTCTGTTGTCTTTGTCAGGGGCTTGAGCTTGAGGCGAGTTTCGCTCCGAGCTCTTCCCGAGGGGCGAGAGTCTTGCTCCGTCCGCGCTCTTCCCAGAGCCACATCGGCACATCGGCCCCATCCTCTGACGCCAGGCAGGTATTGTTGCCAGTCACCAAGTTGCCTATTAGGTGGCACTAGCATCTTTCTTTGTCACACCCTGCTCATTATCTTACTTAGCAACGAGAGGAGGGCTAGCTAGTAGGGCTCACTAACGAGCAAAGGGCATCACAAAAAGTGGAACCGGTATTGCTTTGATAATAGAGTGCCGTTTCTGGATACTTCTTGCATCCAGGGGTGTCGATATCCCCGGCGGCGATCGCCGGGGTTTCCGTTCGACGACGCTTACACAGCAGCATAGATGGACCCTTTCCGACAAAGGGAATGAATATCGCCGTTCGGAGCGCCCCACACGTACAACGACACCAGTCGAAGCGGCAATACCGACGCGACGAGAGGTCTCTTTCGATGCGATTCGAAGCCAAGAGCAACAGCGGTATCGAGTTGACGAATTGGCGACGGCGATGGAAATGTCGATGGGGCTGTAATACTTGATACCTGACGCCGAACTACCTGAATGCTGAACAATGTGGTGGAGGAACAAAACAATCCTCGTGCCGACGCTGCTACTCGTTGCAGTCCACTTGGCGCGTCCATCGAGCGGCGAACAATTGTTAGAGGCCCCGAGAAATCGCGCCCGAGATGCGCTTCCGGCGAGAACGACCCGAAGAAAACTGAAGGGAGCAGCTCCTGCTACACTCCTCGGCGGATCAAACGAAACTGATTCGGCACATCATAGGCTGTTGAAACGTCGGGGGCAAAATAAGAGGGAACCCACAGAGGGGAAGAGGAAACGAGCCAAGAAGGAGGCCGGAAAAAACTGGCGAGCCAAACGAATTGAGGGCCAAAAGAAAAAGAAGACAAGGGCCAACAAGAATATCAAAGGAGGCAATAAGACTGGCGCAAAGGAGAAACTACGCCCAGCTGACGCTAGTCAAGAAATACGGTATAGCAGACCGAATGGAAAGCCAAAACCTGCCCGGAAGCCGAAGAACCAGGGACGCAAGCCCTCAAAACCGAACGAGACGCGCACGTCGTCGAGAACAACGACGAGCACGTCCGCGGACGAGTACAAAGTCACAGCCGCAAAGGATCTGTGCAACTCCAAGTCGCGATACAGGACCTGCCTGACCCGGCCTCGCCCGCCAAGCAGCGAGCCTAAGTGCAGCTCGATTTCGAAGTACGACAAGAAGCCGCCCCTGTACGACGACGAGCGGTTCATCTCAGGGGACGTGACACTCACCCTGCTCGACCCCGAGAGGAAGCTGAATTGCGCCAACGCTGTCCGACTGGAGGAGACGCTGCTCACGTTCCTCGCTGACAATATCGGCGACGGCGGCGAGGAGAGCCAGAAACACGATACGTTCGAGCCTGTTTGCGTGTCAATCCAGGGAACCGCGTCGTCATCGCAGGACTTGATCGACAGCAAGAAGGGATCGGATGTCCTCGGTTTACTTATTGAGGTCACATTCGTACAAAAGGCAAGTGTTGGGGATTGGAGTCGCCGACTGAGCGAGGCAGATAGCCTCGAGGCCGATCTCGAGCTCCTTGACGGAGCAGTTCACTGGAACTCTCTCAAGGGTGAAGGACGGAAGGGTGATGGTCTGCCCTTATTCCATGGCCAGGTCGCTGATCAACAGTCCACAGTGAACAGAGAACTTCGAAAGGGACAATGCTCCGCCATTGAGGTCGCCCTGTGCTGCACTCAGTACGTAATCAACGGCTACGATTTGCCGAGCGGTCAGTTTTGCAAAGATTTAGGTTGCGACATTGACCAGTGCGGAACTGGACGTTATCCCAAGCAGTACGAAAAGAAGACAGACGACTGGAATGACGACGATAAAGGCGCCAAGTGGATGAGCGATGGATTCGTTAGGCGACTTTTTACGGAAGAGTACGAGGCCCATCGTGACTTGGAAGTCAGCGAGACCGTGGACAATTCCTTGGAGCAGCGGCATCTCAAGCTGAATTTCCATCCAAACTCGAGATGTCCACGTTACTCTTTCCGGGTTTCTAGTCCATCATGGTACGACAACTTTTACTCCACGGCCTATCCCGATCGAACGAGCGCATCGACTTACCGCTCGAGCTGGACCGACCACTCGAGCTCCAAGTCGGGCAAATTTGGCAAATCCCAGGGAAAGAACCGCGGCAATTCAAATAAGTCATTCCATTATCGAGACGATGTGCACTTCTGCCCCGCATATGGCCTGCTCAAGGACAGTGACTTTGTTGACGCTCTGAATTGCCTGACTCCGTTCGAGTCAGATGAGGCGGACGCCCAGCTCGACATTCAGTCGTTGAGCTCGGCAACAATCTGTGCAGCCAATAGGTATAACGTTGAAAACTATGACGAGCCTAGCCTTGACTGCAGCGATTTCGATTCGAAGAAGTGCGACGGAGCAAACGACGATATTCTACCGGGATTGGGCCGGCGAGGTGTCTGCCTGAATATCATTGAGGACTCAGAAGTCAGGACAGCGTTGCCCACCTTCGTAAGTTTTGAAGTTTCCCATGAATTCCAGAGCAGTCTTACTAATCTCGATCCAGTTGCCAACTCTATTACCCACTTTGAGCCCATCTCTTTCGCCATCGCTGAGCCCGTGAGTACAGCAAAATTATCACAACTTTGGTTGACTATGCTTGACTTACCATCTCATCAATTCTGCAGAACACTACTTCCTACACTGTCTCCAAGTTTGTCTCCAAGTTTAAGGCCCACGTTGAGCCGTAAGTCGTTGACTGATTTTTAGCCAATGCAACCATTCTCAACTTTGATTCCATGTTGACAGCCACACTCATCCCATCATTAGATCCAGTGCAGGAGCCGTAAGTTCTTCACTCTCAAGTATTCTCTGCTCATCCTCCTCTGACACTCTCTACTCCAGCACTCTCTCGCCAACTTTCTTCCCGTGAGCTGAGCACTGCCAAACCTTCCCTTTTCACCTCTCAGACTAACAACTGAATCGCATCTTCTTTTTCAGATCACTTTCTCCGTAAGTCCACTCTTTGTCTCAGAACAACGTGCACACGCTGATCCAAGGCTAACTACTACATCTTCACTTCATGCAGGACAATTGATCCTACACTTGCACCGTGAGCTGTTATCTATCAACTTTTCTCCAGTCCCGCTTGAGCTAATGAAAGTGCTTTCTTTGACTTTTCTTCAGATCAATATCCCCAACAATATCTCCATGTATGTGAACTGACTTTTTGTTTTATGAATCCCAAACTTGATAATCTGACCACTCCTCTGCTTAGCGATCTCGCCAACGATCAACCCGTAAGATCCAACTGCTTCTCAAACCTCTGATAGCAAACATGCCTCACTTTAAGATTATTTGAAGAACACTACTACAACCATGTAAGATCTACTCCTGATCTAATTTAGTACTCCAATTTAAAACTGACCCGTTCATATTTATAGCCCGATCTCCGGCGGCTTCAGATCCAACCTCTGCTGCTCCAACTTCAAAACCAGGCCCTCAACAACCGCCCAGCAAAATGCCAACTTACCCTCCAACGTCTGAGCCAAGTAGGTTGTGCTATTTCTTAACCTGCGAATCAATTCACACTCACCATTCCCAATTGCATCTTTTGTTGTCAGTTTTTTCACCGTAAGTAATCAGGCCAGTATATTGCTCCCTCACAACCATTCTTAGTAATTCCTCTACAGTTCATTCAGCCCAACTGAATCCCCAGGTATGTGCCTATCAAATGTCTCTTGTGAAGCACATGACAACAGTCCTGGATCAGAGCACCTTTTGCGTCTTTGACTCAATACATACCTTCTCCAGTCATGGCTCCAGAACTTGGTAACATTGGAACAAACAGAATACCTGTTCCAGTGACTGAAGGACAGACAACATTGATAGGCGCGCTTGAGAACAGCTCCCCTGCACCACCACTGCCGAATCCTCTTCGGTTGACACAAATAATCAGACAGGCAAGGAATGGTTCTTGTGCCCGTAACAATCCAAGGGGTCGGCGAATAGCCTACACCCCCCAAGACGGATATTTTGGAAGGGATAGATGCACATATGAGATATGTGATTCAAGAGGAATGTGTGGCAATGTTGAGTTGTTTGTACTGGTAGAACCTGGCGAGTAAGTGGTGAATGCAATCATCACCTGCCCTGATAAGCACACACTGACATCCTGCAAGAACACCATTTCCCACCCGAATGCCTACCAGACCTCCAACCCGACGGCCTAGCAGATCTCTGTAAGTGCTGGTGCAATTATGTTTATCTGAGAACCCAAGAAGACACATCTTGCTCATATAGCCACAGCCCACCAACCTCCAGCCCAACAACTGATCCGTGAGTAGACGATACATATTTATTCAGCGCAAAAGCGGGCTCATCTTATTGATTATCGTTAATGTTACTATCGCAGGACTGAAACTCCAACTGAAAGCCCCAGTGTAACACCAAGTGAGTAATTAAAGCATACATTTGGGTTTTGTCTTGGTTCTAACCCCAATTCAATTGTTTTGTCAACTTCTCCCTTGCTAGCTCGATCACCAAACGGTGATCCTACAATGCATCCTTCCATGTTTCCAACATTGGCACCATCTGATTCTCCGTGAGTTTCCTGTAAATTATCTTTGGGTGCAATGCCAACATTATTTTGTCGCTCATCATGGCTCTACTTTGCAGCACTTCAGGGCCTACGAGTGAGCCAGCATTGCAACCTGTCATCAATAACTATGGAAAACCCCGTGATCGTGTGCGAGTAGAATTTAACGCTACTACACGGCTGAGAGTATTGGAAACGAGTAAAGCTGCAGAAGGACAGGGTCCTCTGTTTATTTTTAATATTACTGAACCAGCAAGACAAGGCACATGTGAAATAACTGTCAGGGAATTGCGAATTGATTATACTCCAAGAGACTTCTTCGATGATCGATGTTCCTATTTAGTCTGCGATCAACGGAACCAATGTGCCCAGGCCACCTTGTACATAAGAGTTTCGCTTTTTGAGCGTGAGTGAACAAATCTCAATCGAATAGTTTCATGATTTGTTTGATTGCCGCTTCTCGATCTCTCTGAACTTCTCGTGAATATATGACCACCTATCACAGCGTCAAGGTGAGATTGTGCTGTTCATTGAATAACTGGCCACTCTCTTATTTATCTAACGAAATCATCTCCAGTCAACCAAGTGGATCGCCTACCTTGCCGCCCGTCCCGACAGTTTCTCCCAAGCCCTCAGGGGAGACATTATCCCCTACAGGAGAACCAACCGGCCAAGCACCTGACCCTAGTATACGACCAAGGTATGTAAAATTGTGAATAGACCACCACAAGAATCTCAATTATGTTGTATTTTCCGCCTTGGGACTTCTACCCTGAATCTGGAAAGTAAATCACCCACGTCCGCGCCAACTCTGTCCCCAAGTTTCTCTCCTACTCTGTCGCCGAGTTTCTCTCCAACTGATGGCCCATCGACAACAAGGCGTAAGCTTATTTAAAACACCATATACTTTTTTGCTTGAGCAAACTAACAAAAGACCTCCATAGCCTCCAGAAGCCCCGCAATAGGCACAGACAGTCCAACCTTTGTCCCTGATTCCCCACAGTTAACGATGACAATTCAAGGCAATACACTTGAAGCTACTGATTTCGATGTAACCCCCCAAAACATAAATGTTCTTCGAGGTACAATAATAGACATTGCTGCAGGGGGGCTGTCTGATGGACAAAGGGTTGAATTTGCCGTAGTCACCAACATCACCGAGGAGGTACGTGCCAGTCAGCAAGACTCAAATTTGCTGCAGAAACTGGAATCTGAACGGAAGCTTCAGGCGACTACAGTTATCGTTGAGTATGAACTTGGTCTGGGTGAGCTTTGTGGAGATATACCCTGCTCCACATTGAAGTCTTCAACTACAATGTACGATGTGGTTACATCGTTCATCTCAGATGAGATTGCAAATGGTGGTTTTACAACAAAACTGCAACAGAATGCAGCTACTTGTGGCGATGATTGCGTCGGAATACAGAGCGCTATTGTAAACAACGGAAGCGCAGGACTTGATGATATAATCATTACTACCCAGAGCCCGACAGTGATCCCAACGAAGTCACCGTGTGAGTTCTTACTCTATTCTGATTATTCCAAAGCAATCAAATTCACCTCACTCAAAAATGTCTTTGACCAATAGCATTTACCCCTACTGTCCAGTAAGTTGCCTTTTGTTGTGACAATAACAATTAATCAATTGGCTGACCATTTCTACTGTTCACATGAATTTCAATTTATTTCAGACCGTGAGTCCCTATCGTATGACATTATTTGGCTTGTATAGTTTTAACACCTTTTCATTTCGCTTTATCACCATCAGGACAATAGGGCCCACATTCACACCTACTTTTCAACCGACTAGCAATCCATCTTTCACGCCAACGTTCTCTCCAACTTTACAGCCATCATATTTTGTAGGTATCCATTTTGCCATATTAACTACACAATTAATGAAGTCTAAAACTTTACCTCTTCTTAGCCAACAAATCCACAAGCGGCAAGGTGATGAGCCCTTGGACAGGGTGTTCGAGGGGAATACATTTTTTCATACGAGGAAGGAGGAAGATAATCCTGTATATAAGAAATGACAGTTATTCAAATCATTGCATCTACTTGCCACAATATTCCTAAGTATACATTTCAATATATTCTCATTCATCAAACACGAAGAGGTAAATAAATTGGTCTACTAACATTTTGCTTGGTTAGCACTACAAATAGATGTGTCGCCGGGTGTCGTCGAGCGGCAGGCGGTCGCCTCCTCCGCCAACGGAGGAGGAGACTCGCCGCAGGAGGGGTCCTTGCACGGCATGAGCGTGAGCGGCCACCACCTGACGGCCAGCGGCCATCCCGTGGATTTGGGCTTGTACCACCGCCAACTCCTTGCAGGTCAGGAGAAAAGGAGAAAGTTCTATCGTCGTCTGCTCACCAGCTCCGCGCGAGATTCCCAGCGCTAGCGCGTCGCCCTTAGAGTGGCGCGCCGTCGGCCACCCGCGCCCCGGTGGCCTCACGCCCGGGCCTGGCAGACAAGCTCCAGCACCGCCCGTTCATGCGGGGGCGTCTCGAGTCAGTCGAGCAGAGCGAGGCTTCTCCCAACAAAGCTTATTGTTGTGTGCGTGTGTACCCCCGCCTCCTGAGCTTCCCTCCGCTTACCTCGAGCCAGCTCTCCCCCGGCGACTGCCGCGGCCTAGTCGCGGGGCCCGAGAGCAGGAGGGGCCGGGCTGCGAACCGGGCCTGTGGCGGTCTCGCCACGACGTCGCGAAGAGTGCCCCGGGCGGTCCCGACTCAACGCGACCGAGGAGAAGCGGCTGAGCCCCGACGGGTGGTCCAAGAGGGTGTGCCGTCCCCGATGCCGCCGCGCTTCCTCCAGACCTCGCAGCCGTTGAGGTCGTACCGTGCGACAAAGCCGGTGTTCAGATCGACGACCACGGAGACTGGGAGCGGGGGCGCTGCGCTGAGGTAGTGAGAGTGGATTGACGGCCAGCCGGGATGGAGGGATGCCGTTGAGGTCTCCCCCCGGGGGGGAGGCCGCTCGTGTCAAGCGCGCGGCAGATCTCAGGCGCCCCGGAGACCCCTCCTCTGCCATCCTCGTCCGGCCGGGGCGCGGCCGACTCTTCCGTCAGGCGTATGCGGTCCGGCGAAACTCGTGCGGCATCGCCCTTCCCCCGCGGGGTCGAGGGCCGACGACCGGAAGCGAGCCGTGCACTCCTTGGCGTATGGCGTCGTCTTGTTGTCGAGGTCCGGGTCGGCTTCGTCCGGTGTCGGGAGGTGGGACTGGAGGCGGGCCGAGCTCGTCAGGTGGAACAGCGGCGCGGCCGGACCGTCCTCGTCATTCTTGGCCGAGCAGTCGGGGCGGTATTGACGGCGTCCTTCCTGTGGCGCCAGTGCTTGATGACCCAGAGGAACTTGCCCGTCATCGAGTCGAGGGCGTGGTACGACACCTTGCCGCCGTGAGGATGTATTGGCAGAAATCGGACCTGCGCTTTCATCCGGGGTGGCAGCGCGGCAGGAGGGAAAGTTTTTCATGCCACGTCTGCGGCTGCGGGCTGCCAGAATGCAACCATCGCAAACTCTCTTCATGCTTCATGATCACCAGCTGATTTCCCGCGGCCACGCACTCCTCACATCTCCTGATGCTCTGTCTGCGCTGCGCCCTCGCTGTTCCTGGCTGTACGAGCCCTCCGGCAGCTCCCGCTCGCAGGCGCCGCAGATCTTCATGACGTTCGTGTTAGGAAAGAATGAGCTGTCGTCGATAGCTTTCAAGGAATCTTTGAACTGCCGACCTCAACCGTGCTGTCGACTTTCATCCGCCATCCCGCGGTCTGGCTGCCGGCGGTGGTGTCAGTTCCGGGTGGCTTTACATATCTTCACGAAAATACTATTACGAGTCGAATATCGATGCGTACGTCGTCCGATCTGGCTGGGCGTCGTCGGCGTCGTCGGCCGGCGTCGCGGGACAACGGACGTCGGACCATCAACAATGGTAGCTGCCGCCATTGCAAACCCTAGGCTGCTCCTCCACAACCTATGCATAGCGTCGGCCTTCGTTGGTCCCGCGAAGCAGTCACCAGGCGCGGTGAGTCAGGGCGTCAGGCCGGCGGAAAGGGCCAAGGTCTCTTCGCCAGCTGTGTTCCCCGCAACCCAACAACATGCAGCGCCTGCGGGATCGACCACCGTCAGCACAGCGTCCGTCGGCGAAGCGTCTTCGCTATTGCTAGAGGTCGACGACCTCCTCCGACCGCACGTCGGAACGTCGCTCTATCCGGATGATATCAGAAGGGAGATACATGACGGCTACCAAAGCGATCTCTTCTATGCCGTCGAGTCAGGACTGCCGTTCGAGTCCTTCCGGTCATCCGCCCCGAATCAAGTCGAGTATGAGCACATCATTTCGAATGATGGCGAAACGATCGCGCTGCGAACGGCGGCCTCGACTCCCCTTTTGAATCAGGATGAAATAGACAAGCTGAGGTTCGCGGCGGAGTGGTATTGGACCACGGCTGGAGGCACTGCAAGTCGCTTCACCTACCAGCGACGGGGCAACAGCGAGGCCCACCTGTCGGACGTGGTGCGGTCATCCCGCGAATCGACCCGAGATGTCACTTCGGTCGTGGAGAGTTTGTTGCTCGACCGCGTCTTTCCTTGGGTACGGGAGGCGTTCCTGTCAAGGGAGGACGGCTCGCGGGGACTGCCCGGTGACGACGCCGAGTTGTACGTCTACGACTCGCTGTTCATTCGGTACAACGCGACCGCCGCGGCTGTGGAGGCGGATGACACCGCTCGATCTGTTGCCGGGGCGGGACAGCCGCTACATCGTGACCTCGGGTACGTTTCCGTGAACGTGATGCTGAACTCACAGGACGAGTTCGAGGGAGGCGGGACCTTCTTTGAGGATCAGCTTTCAGGACGGGTGGACCCGTCCGGCGGCCTCGTAGGGAACGAGCCCTTGAAACCTTCGGGGTCGGGTCACGCTCTGGCGCATCATAGCTGCTCGAGGCACGCCGGTGCTGCGACCACTGGTGGCGTAAGGGACATACTCGTCCTGTTCGTCGCTGTCAAGGGCGTCACGGGCCCGGCGGGCTGGGAGGTCGGCTCGCGTCTCAAGGCGAACGCGCGCCGCCACCGCCCCCGCTGCGGGGATGCCAGGACGCGAGCCCTCGCCAGGGTCCTTCACCATCGGATGGCGATCGATGAATCCAGAGTGGATGGCGAGGCCTGGCAGCACCTCGGCATGGCGATTCTTGACTGCCACGAGGCTGAACCGCAGGGCACGAGGCCACTGGAGCTGGCGGCGGCTTGCTTGGGACGCGCGACGGAGCTGACCCCGAACGACGGAAAACTCTGGAACAACGTGGCGGTAGCATTCGAGCGTCTTCTCCACGCTTTGCAAGATCGGTCGCCGGATCGGCTTGAGAGTGAACGGCTGGACGAACGAATTATAGCGGCATACCGAAGAGCCCTTTCGGTTCACTCGGCATGTCGAGAGGCGGGATGCGATGTCGAAGGAGACTACGAGAGTGCTTGCCTGAATTATGGACTGTATCTGTCGAGGAAGGACGACTTTGCAGGGGCAGTGGAAGTTCTATCGAAGATCGAGAGAGCTGTCGACTCACTGAAAGAGGGAGGGCCTGACTTGACGATCCGACAGAGAGTTATGGCAGATGCAATGTCTCTGCTGATGTTTTGCAGAAAGCGGCTTCAAGCAAGGCCTTGTGTGTGAAAGTCTACGTTTATCTGAAAGAAATCTGCACTACAAGCTTGGCGTTTGCCATCCCAATGATCTAAAAACCTATATAACTAGTTAACTAGCTCAAGTACAACAACCTGCGAAACATTTCAAATTCTTTTTGAAGCTAGATGGTGTTACCTCTAGCCTATCCGTGGAACTGATTGCCGATGTTGCTTCCCTGCTGGTTCTGTTGTTGTGTTGTTGTTCAATAATCTCGGCCTGCAAGAGAGCGTTCGAGACCTGGTTCGGCGGCATAGACTGAAACATCTGCTCAAGCTGCTGTGACTGCTCATCATCAATCCCATGCTGCCCCCGACGGACTACTGCATATCCCCGTACCCCTGCGCTTGCTGCTGGTGGGCCTGCTGCATGAAGCCCGCCTGATTGGGGTGGGGCGAGTTGTCGTTTGAGTGGCGCATCACGAGGATTCCGTTGAGCTGTTTGTTTTGGATCTGCTCTGTTGCGTGCGGAGAATCTCCTGAAAGTGGCCCACCTGCGCGGCGTCAGATTGCTGCGGGAAGCTCCCGGGCTGGTGCTGTCGGAACTGCTGCTGGTGCTGTCGGAACTGCTGCTGGTGCATTTGCTGCTGGATCTACGTTGAAATGGGGAAAGGGAGGAAACGGAAGAAGGGTAGGGTTGAGGTGAGCGCATTTGGCCAACGATAAGAAGTAAGCTCAGCAGGACGCAAAGCCATCTCGGCTCTCGTGACAACGAGGCAGACACGTACGCACCTGCCGCCTGCTGCGCCCTCTCCTGTATCGTCTCGTGAATTTGCTGCTCTGTTGTTACTACTGCTGGAGCTGCGCGCGCGACTCCAGGGCCATCTGATGCTGATGCTAGAAGATTCGTGAAAAGCAAAGAAAGTTAGTGCCAAGTCCCTGCGGGCTGAATGTAATAATATATGGGGAGGTCGAACGAACTGTGGTTCGTCCTCGGCGCTCACGAGAAGCGGTACCTGAAGCACGCGAGCAGGGAGGACGACCACCACCACAAAAGCAAAGGAAAGTCTTCGACGACAGCAAGGAGGGCGAGCAGGGAGGAGGCGGAGTCCCGCTGAGGAAGAAGGCGAGGAAGGGATACATACGTCCTCACATCATGGATGGAGTAATCGATGTGGCTCGGCACAAAGGCCGTGGCAATGCCGATACGATTTCTTGGCGGCGGTTCCGATCCAGGCCCGTGCGTTATCATCGCCAACGAGGCCAAAAGGTGCCTCGGCGAGGCGTGTTTTGTTTGTAGGGTAGGAAGTGATCGTGGTGTGAGTGGCGCAGTTGGTTAAGAAAATAAGGCCCCCGCAGCAAGCACAAAAGGTAGGTATTATCATCAAGGGATTACGCTGTCGGCTGTCGACGACCAGCATTAATTCCCCGTCTCGTCAGAGAACTCAGGTACCACTAAAACACCTGAGCACCATAGTTCCCAGCCAGGAATGAGTGATTGATGAGAAGAGCCCGGGCAAACTGCTAACTGCTGACGAAGTAAGTAAGGGGCCGTGTGCACCCCAAAGCCCACAGAGATTATGCTGCAAGGTAATCTATCCCCACAACACGTATTCTCAAGGACATGTCGACGTCGAACAGTGGGAAGTGACCTATCTTCCGCCTGGAGTGGCGTGTGACTACTTATGTACCAGCTCGGCTCCTGGCTGCTGCCTGCTGCCTGCTGCCTGCATGCACTGCCCTTGCACTGCCTCGACACTGCAAAAGGGTTGGGGCTCATTCAATGTGAATCCACTAGTTCCCGCCCAATAAACTTGAGACACGAATCCCTCCTCGCTCACGACGCCATGCCACCAGAACTTTCCTCGCTGGGGGTAAATGTCGGGGTTAAATTTGGCCAAATTTATCCATAGGAAATTACCTCCCAGAAAAGTTCCAACCTCTAAGTCGGCACCGAGCCAGCGAGCCAGACCCCGCCGGCACTCCGCGCACCTTTGAATCCCGCAATCGTTCACCCCACGGACAACGGCCTAATATGATTCCATTATAAAACACGTGGAGGTTTTTATACTGAACTTATTACTAAAAACAGTAAAAATCCACGGTTATGAATGGGATCAGAAGACCTTTCCCGAAAGCTCCGTCGTGTCGGCGTGTTCCAATCGCGGGGTTTTGAGTGGCGACAACGTCCGCGGGGGCGGCAAAGCAAAACCAACTAACGGTAGAGAGAGGCAGCACCGGCAAAGCCAAGGGCCATCCTGCCGCTTTGACTTTGACTCCCTTCTCCCTGCCTTCTTCCAGCCCTTTCGACAATGGCGAGTGGTAAAGACGACGAGGTCGCCCAGAACCCCGTCGAGGCCGGCAAGCAGGCGCCCGAGGCCCCGGTTGACCAGCCTCCCCCGCCACCACCACCGCCACCCCTGGCCGTGAACGCTGACGCCGCTGCGGCAGACGACGACGACGAAGACGACGATGCGCCGCTCCCCGAGCCGTCCACAGGACCCATCGAGGAGGCAAATCAGTACGACGTTCTGATCGGTCGGGGGACGGGGGCCAACATGTTTCCAGGTGAGAGAACCCGTGTGGCCCTTCCGGTGAACTTGAAGTTCCCGTTGCCGGGTGGGGTATCGGGTCCCGTGGCCAGTGCTGATCTGGATTCTTTGCAGCCCCGAAACAACTCATGTTTTAACAATTTCAACTCAACTTGTCTTGTGGAATTTACAGGTAAGGAAGACGACGGTGCCCGAACGCGAAGGTTTGAATACGGCGGGAACTGTCGGACCGTATGTACTACCTTCGCAGAAATAAGATGACGAAAGCTAAAGCTTCAATGACGACTTTTGTAAGGGGTCTATCAGCAAACTTATCAGGGAAAGTCTGGTTCCTTTCTTTTTTAAGGTGTTGAGGAAACCACCCAGTTGGCATCCCACAAGAAGAGAGGGATTGCCCGAAAGCAAGCAAACCCAATGCTGCAAGATTTTGATGTATAGTCTAACCGATGCCCCTCTTTCATCATCGCAACAGGAAACGTGTACTTCCGTAACGTCGTGTCGGACTATCGCGACGAGTATTTGGGACTCAAGTCTCAGGACTGGGTCCTGAAGAATCGCGTGGCGCATAAGGTCATCAAGAAGGTGACAAAGAATGGTGGCCGGTTTATCAAGAAGAGCGGGGATGTCTTCATAGAGGTGGACAATGGCACCAGGCTTGAGAAGACGAAGCAGGGTGAGTTCTTGAAACCTCATTCAGTCTACTCGCGTTTACAGGAAATCTCAAACACATCCTTTACTCAGCCCTGCGCCAGAAGCGCAATCCGGAGTACTGGGCGTCCATGGGCACCAAGAATAAGAAGCAAAAGACCAAAATAGAGGAGGCAGACGCACGCTTTATCGAGGTGCCGACAACCAACCCTGCCCCTAAGCAACAGGCCCGCCCGCCTCTGTCGGTTGATACCTCTGCCATGCCGGCCCTACCGGCCTACAACCCAAACGAGTTGGAGTCGGCAGAGATGCTGACGGGGTTTTCCAAGACTCCCGGGAAAATCTCCACCTCTCAGGGCTTGCCGACACCTGGTTTGCCGACTCCGGCCCTCATGGGTTTCGACTCGACCAATAAAGGACAGCAGATGTATAGCCAGCATGCTGCGGCGTACAGCGGATACCACCACCAACACCAAATGTGGTATGGCGGATACGGCCACATGGCGGGCACGACACCCACGGCCGCAAGCGGGGGAGAAGCCGGTGCATCGCCCACGGCGATGGGGGGACAGCAGGCGGCAGAACAGTATCAGGCGTACTTGGCGCATTACCAAGAGTACTACAGGAGGATGCAAGCTGATGCAGCTGGCCACGGGCAGCACGGGCAGCACATGCATCATCAGACGGCAATATCGGACCCCGTGAGACACTATCAGATGATGGCCGAGCAGCACATGGCGTGGGCTCAGGCCGCAAAGAGACATAGCCTGCTATACGAGGCCGAGTTGCGGAAGCACCAGCAGCAGGCGAACTCGTCGGTCAATTTCTCCGAGACGATGGAAGGAGAGGGGAAGGAAGAGATCGATGGCAGTGCCGCCAACGGCGAGGGGCCGCCAGTCAAGACAAAGGAGGATGAAGAACTCATCAAGGAAGGCGGTGTCACCTTCCACAACGACGGTACAGGACATGGTGCTGCTATGGCCGACGAGAACGACAAGTCGAAGCTACAGCAGAAGCAGGAGACCACGCCCAAGGACGCGATCATCCCAACCGCGACCCCTCACGGCGGCCTGGCGCTCGGGTCGGCGAGCCCGTTCGGAGACGCTTTCTTCATGGCCCAGCCTCCCACTCCGCAGGCGCTTGAGCCGGCGCACCGCCAGCTCCTCGATGAGGTCAGAGAGCTCGCTCTCACGAAAGTTTGCGAGGGAAGCGAGGACAATAGCGACGTCGTCGTGGTAGCCGACGCACTGGAGTTCCCGTACGAGCCGCAGGTCATTAATGTCGTGGGCATGATGAGCAAGAAAGGAAAGGGGGCTGAGGAGACTCTGTCGGGTCTTGTGAACCTTGTCAAGGCACGAGGTGGCAGGGCCAGGATGTCGGTGTAGTTTCGACGTTGAGTGGGGACGCATCATATTCTCAATAATGGCCGTCTACAAATATGTATATTAGGATCAATTGTAGGGAGTTGTTTATCTTCGTTGATTTACACTAGCCTCCCGTTAATTAATATATAAATTTATAAGTACCTAGGTAATTATCCTCGACACTGATTCCACTAACCAACTTACTTGTCTCGAACCCATCAGTTCTCTCTCGAACTCCATCCCAATGAAGGTATCCCGGGGTGCTTCAATCATCCAGTACGTTATGTACGGCGGCAGCTGCCGCACTCAGCACAAAGGTGCAAACTGAATTTTCTCCTTGGGCGTTTGTCGAAACGTCGACTATCAATCATGCCCGCGTTTGCAGCTTCCCTTGGTCAATGCGGTAAATTCTCACGGTCACATTACACACATACTTTTTTCAAATAAACATGGATTTGATCTGTCCAGCAGACATTCTCGACATCCAGCATGAATGCTAGTTCAGCTATGCCGATGCCTATCCGAGTAGCGAAAGGCGGCGAAAATAGGCCCCAAATGCTTTGCACGACGCTTCATCTCGAACACTTCCAACATGTCACATCGCACAATGGAGTTCACCACGTCGTCGCGCTCGACGGGAAGTTTTTGCGGCCCCCCAAGATGGACCCAGCCGCGACTGTGTCGTGACCGACTGCCGTGACTGTCGCGTATTCTTCTTCTCGACGAGACGGCGTCTGGAGTCGCCAATTCAAGTGACATGGACGTCGCCACTTCATACCGCTTCTCCTTCGCGAGCGAGACATAGCGAGCTCCTCGTCGACCTGAATTCGTCGACCGAGAGTGACTTGTGGTTCTCGACGGGAGGATTCCCAGGAAGCTACTTTTTCGTGTCCGATTCTTGAAGACCATCGTCGAGTTCGGACCGCATGACGCGATCCGGGCCGCGTTTTGGGTCGGCAAAGGACACTTCTGACGGAGGCTGCCGTCAGAAAAATTCGGCCCGGGAAGTCGTTCGGAGGCCCGTTTCGTGATACACGGGCCGAGGGCTTTCGAAGGGGCCACTGGGTAGGGAAGCCCGATAGGCACCATGGTGGAAGAAAAAAATGACAGCAGGTCTGTCCTACCTTTGGGCGTCGAGGGCCCTCGCTTCCCTCCACAAGAAAAGAATCGGCCAATAAAGTGACAGCTGCTGCGTAGGATAACGTGACCGATCAGTTCGCACTTAGGTCATGTACCGTCTTTTTTTCACCCAAAACCGTTCGCACTAAGGTCTCACTTGAGACTCAACACACAGCAGGCAAGCCATGGAGAGAGTCTCACAAGAATGGAGGGCGCAACCATGATGGGGCGTTTGTGTGTTTTGGGAGTTGACTACATGCATGAGATCGAGAGGCACAACCCATAACCTCGTCGCCCCCCTTACGCCTCCTTGCGCCCGAATAGGAAGAGGCCTTCGGGGAGAATAGACGACGGAAGTCCTCCGGTCGACGAAGCCGAAAGGCTTTTCTGCACAATCGCGTCTGCCTCGTGACTCACGGACGCGAGGGAGAAGAGAGAGAGTTGCTCCATCGCCCTGAATAGCACGCCGTACAACGACCACTCGAGAGAAGAGGGCGAAAGCATCGGGGTCGGACATTGTACACATCCCCCGGGTCGCGTCGGAGAAGAGCGATAGGCCGACCGAAAAAAGAATAAACACGGCCTACAAATCTACAAAAAGGATGGCCGCCAGGTCCCTCCTGCTGGGCCTCCTCCTGGCCCCCCCGGGGGCCTCGCCGGCCCTCTTCGCCGCGGAGGAGGCGTCGGCGGCCCCAAAAAAGCTCTTCAGGCTGTCCTTCGAGGAACCCGCCGCGGCCCTCGCGTTCGTCGACGGGACCTCGTCGGACATCGCCGGGGACGTCCTCTCGGGGGACTCCGACGGCTCCGGCTCGTCGACTGGGACCGGCGCGAACGTCTGCGGGGGCAGGCTCGAGGTGCAGCTGTCCGAGGGCGAGGACGTCCTGACCTTCGAGCCCAACGCGCTTTGCTCCGGGGAGGGCTACTCCGGCACCTCCGTGCCGTCCCGGCCGGCGATCGCGGCGCTGTCCTCGGGGACGCTCCCTGACGAGTCTCCCTCAGGCTCCTACGGGGAAGGGACGATGCACATCACGTTGGTCCCCGGCCCGTCCTCGGGCACCTACGCCGCGAGCATCGTCGACGACGGCACCGGCATGGTCCACACGCTGATGCCCGACGGGCGGGGGGAGATGAGGGTCGTCTCGCTCCACCAGGACGACTACGACGACGAGGACGACGACCTCCTACTGCCGGACGTCGAGGGGATGGACGAGGGGGACGTCGTGGCGATGTACATGGATGAACTCGACGGGGAGCAGACCACCTCGCGGGGCGAAGAAGACGGCGGATGCGGGTCGCTCGGCAGGAAGAAATGCAGGCGCGACCTGACCTGCGAGTGGGACGCGGCATCGTCGTCCTGCGCGGGGAGGGACGAGCCGCACACGATGCGGAGCCACACGGTCGTGGGACACCCGGGGGGTAACAACGCGTACTCCCTCCGACACGGGGCCGCGCACAACATCTTCGTGGGGGGGGACAGGCGGCGGCTCGTCGGCGGGTCGTCCGCGGCGGGGAGCGGTGACCCCCGCCGTCGCGACCTCCAGACGACGCCGACGCACACGCTCGACATGCTCGTGGCGTACACGACGTCTGCCGAGTGTCAGAACTCCTTCCTCGACTCCCGCTGCACGCCGACCCGTGACACACAGACCTCGATACTGGCCCGTATCGACCTGGCCGTCAAGGAGACCAACGAGGCCTTCGCCCTCAGCGGCATCGACGCGCGCGTGCGACTCGTCCACGCGGTCCGGGTCGAGTACGACGAGACCGACAAGACGTACGGGAACGCCATCGCCGAGCTCCGGGTCAACGGCGACGGGAAGGCGGACGAGGTCCACGCGCTGAGGACGCAGTACGGGGCCGACATGGTCTCGCTCCTCGTGGGGATACCCGGCTCGTGCGGGATAGCGTACGTGGGGCCGAACAAGAGTGCCATGTTCAGCCTCGCGAGGTTCAACTGCGCCACCGGCGTGAGTACTTTTTGCCTATCTCTTCCTGTATGACCATTCTGCATGCCTCTCCGATGTATCTAACCCCCCGTCTTCTTAATCTTCTCAGTACTACTCCTTCGGACACGAGGCGGCGCACAACCTCGGCTGCCTCCACGACCGCGGGACCCAGAACGCGTGCTCCAACCCCAACTCGAACTACGGATACCGCGACCCCGGGGGCAGGTTCCGCTCCATCCTCGCGTACGCGTGCAAGACCGACCAGTGCGACTCGATATCCCGTGATAACTGTCCCCGCCGGAAGTTCTTCTCGAACCCCGGAACGTGGACCGAGGGGGGCGTGGAGTACCC
>JAAMXK010005397.1:0-10007 GCA_019693575.1 Thalassiosira oceanica | reverse complement strand
GAAGGAACCCTCGATAACGAAAAGCTTCCCGTCCAATTTCGCGCCTTTAGAAGAAGTGACATCGTTCAGTAGTAGTCTAAGTCTCCAAGTAGTCTCGTCGGTGAGAGTAGTACGCGCCGTTGCCGTCTCCGACATGAACAGAGACGTGGTGGCGGCATTCTTCGAGCGCTTCGCAGTATTCGGCGCAGTGAATGCGTGAACGGACGCGACTAGCGCCAGCAGTAACAAAATTGCAGCCGAAGGAGACGACATTGGAGTTTCTATCGATAGTATTATCGAAACGCGTTCGCTCGAGATCCAGTCGAACTCGGCGCCGACCCGAGGTAATCGTCCTGCAACTTTGTTGCTGCAAAAGAAAACGAAACTGACGACTGAACTCTTTGATCCCCCCCTGCGCTTGGACCACACTCTCGATTTTAGCGCATTGCGTCGTCGCGCATCGGGTGGTGACTCTTTCGTCGTCGTGTCGTCGTCCTCGTCTTGTTCTCAGCCGAGGTCGTCACTCGGCCGCCTCTGCTCTGTCACTCCTCCTCGCCTCCTACTCCTCCGGCTCCCCTCTTCGTCGGCGTCGTCAGCACTGTCGATGTCGCGGCGCGCCGAGCCTTCGGCCCGGCGGGCGGCGGGCCTACAAGGAAAGTTAGGTTTACGGGCATTAAGTAGAACCTTTGCGCTCTATAAATGTAATGTAAATTTAGAGAGGTAGAGAGAGAGATACATAGAGCGACATAGTCCTCTGCGCCCTAAAAAAATCAGTCTCTCACGTGCGTGGTCCGTTGCCCACAATGGATTTTGTTGCAACGACACAAGTGCGCTGGTGGTCCGATAGTCGCTGTCTGGTCTGTGACTTTGTGGAGTGCGCTGGAGACTCTGTGACTCTGTCTGGTCGAGGTCTGGGTCGAGTCGTCTGTGTCAACAGTAGTAGAGAGGTATTCGAATACAAGCATTTCACCCAAGATGAACCAGGCACAATACAAAGCTATCCGCAACAACGAAACACGAAGCACAATGTCCAGGTCCCGTCAGAGCCCACTGCGGCGGCGTGGGCGCAAACGCAACTGCAGCGTCGCTGTGGCCTCTCTGGCATTCGGTCTGGCGACTCTGTTCGACGCAGAGCAGCATTGCGTTTCGACTCATGCGTTTGCGCCTCCACGGCAGGCATCGCACATTCCTCAGCATTCGCCAACCCTTCTTCGGCACTCGAACGATGTGGGGGACATACAGCGGGTGGAGATGCCACCAACGCCGATACATAGGCTGACGCACTCGCAGGAAATTGCGCTGTTGACGTTGATGAGATCATACCCGTCGCAATCGAGCGCGTACCGAAGAGCGAGGGATACTCTGGTCCTTCGGAATTTACCTCTGGTTCACTCAATTGTGAACAAGATAATGAAATCCAGATCTCTATTGAGGATAGGTGGTGGCTCGGGACCAAAAGATTCGCGGGGCACGGCGCTGACCAGGGACGATCTAGTGAACGAAGGAACGATAGGCCTTTGCGAGGCCATCGATAAATACGACCTGTCATTCGCTGACGGCGTGATTGAAAAGGATACCATTTCGCCGTCGCCCGAGAAGATGGTAAATAGAGGTGCTAGACTTGGGACGTATGCCGCATACTGGATACGTGCTAGAATCACGAGGGCGATCCAGTCCCGAGAACACGCGATGAGATTTCCCGAACACGTTCTCCAAGCCAGTCACCGCCTGGTCAAGACCGCCAAAGAGTTCGGCGTGGATTGGGAACTCGTTACAGAACTCGCCGAGTTCGACGGAGACGCTGGTGTATACCAAACGAGACTGCGAGAAAAGTTGCGCAACGTGGCGGGGATCAAGTCTGACACGCTTTTTCGAGAGGCGGTCCGAGTTCGAGAGATCAGCTCCTCTTCGACCACTCAGTTCGAGTCTTGGATGGCGCCAGCATCGACGGCTGACGAGGAATTAATCAACAGGATTTCACCTGAGAGTGGACCAGAACATATCCGAGAAACACTCGCCAAGTTCCTGGGACCCCGAGAAGTAGAAGTACTCAGCCTAAGATTCGGGATAGGGGCGAATGAAGATGAACCAACGAGAGAGAGCTCCCCGCGTATGTTCCGGGACTACCAGGCTGAGGCAGAGGAGGAACTATTCGGCCCCAATGGCATCCTTTCGCACTATTCTGAGATTCCAATAGACGCTCCCCTCGTGGCCGCACAACCCCAACCAGGCACCAAGATTCGGACTAGTGCGTCCATCTCGGCTAAGCCTGCCTTGTTGCCTTTCAAAGAAATTGGCAAGCGCATGAAGTTCTCCGGAGAGTACTGCCGCAGGACATGCTCGATCGCACTCAAGAAGCTCACACAAGCTGCTGAAGCAGGAGACTTAGCGGAGACTGACTTTATTCTAGGACTGGAATTCTAATTTGAAATTACTATCCTCTATGCCCATCCAGTCAACTGGCCTTGTTTTTTTTGAAATCTGCATACAGGTAGCTCCTTCTGAGTCTCTTTACGTACTCCCCAGCAGAATACACCCCAGCAGATGGCTATCCCAAACACTAAGAAGACAGATAGGAACCACGCAGGTTCGTGGTGATAGACCAGTTTGCTGGCATTGCTGGGACACAACAAACAACAACATCATCCCCCACACATAGAGAGTGACACCACTCTTCTGAGAGCATTTTTGCTGGGAATTAGTTTTAAACTTATGTCTGATGGATGACAATGCCCTGGGCTCTTGCACTCCTGCCTTCTCCGGCCAGCAGTCCAGCAGGAGGAAGGACCCCCTCCTTGACCGATGCATTGTTGGTGTCCTTCATTCGCTGCGCCTCATTGGCTGGCAATGGGCCGTAGTAGTACGTCATACTCACTAGAGAGAGATGTGTACTAGATACAACAGGCAGGCGGCAGGCCCAAGGAGGCAACCTGCTGCATGTGTCTTCCGCTTTGCACCATCTACTCTGGCTCTCTACCAGCTATGGCATAAGTACCACTATTCCAGCGGACTCTACAAACTTTAAAGTCAAACTAGGTACAACCTCTAGTCGTGAATTGGAGATAAAGTTGAAGCAGCAATCATCACAGGGCGTGAGTTTAATCTTGGGTAACTTGCAACTACTTGAGATTTGAGAACTCAAGTGTGTCCCAAGGAGCCGAGTTTATTGGTTTAGAGGGAAGAGAGATACATAAGGAAGCAACAAACCCTCAAGGAACAATTCAACTTCATCCTCTAGGCTCTCGCTCAAACTCTAATCATAGTGAATAGTGAGGAGGAAACATGGAGGAGGGCTGGAGTTCTCGTGCTACGGTTGGCGAGTAACGATGACGCTCTGAAGATGCCATGTCCACCCGAAGAAACACGCCCAGCGCACGGGGGGCGCCGCTGCGGCATTCCCCTGCTGGCCCTGCTGGTTTTCTCCACCGGCTTTGCTGCAGTGATGTTTGTTGCACCCGGAGGAATGGCTAAGCACCTCAAAGGTGGGTGGTCGGCAATTAATCAACGGCAACGAAGCCTGGTGCTTGCACTTGACGACAAGCATAAACAGGCGACAAATCCTTGGGAGAAACTACTTCACAAGCTGGCGGGCGGCAAGAGCGGTCCACCAGGGAACGTTAGGCCGGAAGTAGAGGCAAAGGGTCAAATGAAACTATTTGCCATTTTCGAACAGCAGGCAAACAGCAAAATCAAGCCCCAGAGGAGCATGCGTGGCACAAATGTCGTTCACGGGAATCATGTCTCTGAGGACAAATTCGCATCCAATGCGGACGTCGTCTTATCGGCGGCTTTGGTTTCAGTCATCCTGGCCTTGATCGCGAGGTCCTCTCGTAATCGCAGGGAGAGTATTGAAAGAGTTAGAAGAGTACTTGAAGAAGAAGAGGCAGAAATTGTCGAGTTCTACAAAACGGAGGACGCGTTTCCATCGGACAACAATCCATTCGAAAGAGAAAGTCACACTCTTGTCCTCGCATCCGGACGTACCTCGTCGGACAATTCCTTAAACCTCTACTATTCGAGAGTACTCTCAGAATTTGCGTGCGTTGAGGGGGACGATGAACAGCGAGACGTGGACTCGGCCGCTTCCAGAATGAAAGAAGAATCCATAGATCGAATGACAGAGAGTGGGCGTGTGAATCCTCCGGAATCGCGTCGGGACGCTGACGAAAGGAATAATGCGCTTGATCTCAGCATCAAAGCATGCGAAACGCAGGATATCCAGGATACCCAGGAATTCAACTCCGCCGAAGCGGATTCGGCCGACTCTATGTCCTCAATATCTTACGACGGACTGGAACTTGACATCGAATCGCCCCCTCAAGTTTTGCGAGTGGAGGGGTGTCAAGTGCACGACGATGTCCCATTGGTTTCAGTAGCACTCCATTCCGCGGACGCTGAAACCGGAGAAAATCACGAAATACTATCTCCGAGGAGACAACATCGCAGAAGCTGTCTTATTGTTGATGAACCCTCAACTGATGATGTGACACCGCCTAGGAGCAATATATGCCGCAATAGACGGCGGGTTTCCTTCTGTGCTCAAGTTCAAGTCAAGGAAATCCCCAAGGACCCATCGCCGGACAAACAGGAGTTATCATTCGAGTCTTATCTTTACGTGATGCTACTGGGCATTGCAGGACTGATACTGATATTTTCATTGTTGCCTGCCCACCCAAGCTTGTCGCCAACTCTGGCAACCGTGACAAAAGATGAGATGTTTGAACGGGCAGAGGCCCTGCTCAATGGCCACTGGGAGGTCGAATTGTAGATCTCCAAGATCTCATGTGTTAATTAGTGTGTTCTTAGTATTCTAAACTCATGCGGAGGGTCCAAAGTCAGCATTGCCCCGCAATTCATTAAAACGAAGATGCATCCAAGGAAGAAATATGCGTGCATCAACGAAGATTAATGTTATATATACCTGTAAGAAATAAATAAAGTAAAGTACAATAAACTGCCTTTGAACAGCATGTGGGAGTGTCCCACTCTTTGTTCCTAGAATAGGCGAACTCTACAAAAGCCTAATTTGTCTGAATAAATGATTCTTAATATGGTTCGCACGATTGTAATGAATGGGTAACATGAGATCCTACGCTAGTAATCATTTGCACCAAGGCTCTGTAAGTAGGTCTCCTCCACACCAAGTGACACATTCGATCTTCTAATTTGAAGTTTACTATGCAGCATGCATTTGAAAGAGCCGAAAGCTTGGGCAGACTGTGACACACAGGCACAGATCAGTTGATGTTTTGGTCACAATCGGCTGTTCAAAGCGTGCTTTCGGGTGGCTAATGCGTTCGGAAGAAGTCGAAAGTGAGTCAACGGTTTCTTGGATAACAGACTGTTACACGCAGGCACAGCTCAGTTGATGTTTTGGTCATCAATCGGCTGTTCAAAGCGTGCTTTCGGGTGGCTAAAAGAGTCCTAAATCATTCGGCCACCATTTCTTATCGGGCTTTTGTGACCGGTATGCAAAGATAGATGCCTTGCAGCGGCAGAAACCACCCTTGCGTATGTGCAGTGAAAGGGATAGCGGAATTGGACGTACCGAATCTTTCTGGGGCAGGTAGCAGCGAAATGATGTGCCTGTTCGTTCACATACATCCCCCCGACCCCCTTCACTTCTTCTCCCCCCCAGGCCTGACATCAACTCCCGCATCGGGCCTGCTGGGCTTTGATGGAAATTCGGGAGTCTGCCCCGACAGCATGCCCGTGACAACTTGCTTCAGGTCTTCCACGGCAACCCCCAGATCAACTTCCTCGTCCAAGTGAACCTTCGGTAGTCCTCTCCGTTGACCGTCGGCGTTCCTCTGGTTCGCGTAGACAATCAAAAACCCGTACGCCGCGGCAAGGGTCGACCCTAGAGTTATTAAAACGCCGTATTCGAACGCCGCCCGCCGCGGGCTGCCCCTCATATCAGCCAGCACGCTGTCCAATGGAGGACCGTCTGGATGGGGACGTTGTCTGTCTGACGTCGTCACTTGCTTGTTGTGCCCTTAGTAATTGGGCTTATGGGTACCTAGGGATCGGAGTTTTGAAACGGGGTCGTTGTGTGGTGGTGATGTGAGAGCTAGAGGTCAGTTATTGGAGCGGAGTAATATTTATTTGGGGCTAGTATTGTGGATGATTTTCAGGTGGGCGCGCAGATGAAACTGCAGAGGCCGCCCGCTACATTAACTGCAATGAAGATCAATGAGGGGTACAAATCGTTTTCGCTACAGCAACAGGCCAAAACCCGGAGTAGTTTAGGCCAGTCAGTGGACTGGGACTACATTACATGGATGGAGGAGGCAGGCAGCGCAGGAGGTACAAAGGAGCGGATTGCTATCGCCTTCTATTCTCTCGACCTCTCTAGACTTCCTCTTCATCTCGTCGACACCTCAATTGCTTGCAATTGCGTGCGTTTTGCTTGAGTGCCTTTGCTTTGGCCGGGGGCCCACTCCGTCATCGTCATACAATTCAGTCATTATCGATTCTGCGCTGCCAGACTAGGCCGAAGGATCGAGGATGGCGTCTCAGCAAAAGACAGGAGGAGGACTTGTCAGAAATCCATTCTCGAGTGGCCTTGGCAGGGTACGGCTGTCTTCGTTCGATTCGCTTTTGTACAAGATCCGATGCTGGATCGTACAGTACAAACCACGCTGAAAGGACAAACAAATTACTCACAAACCTTGTGACAGACAGGTCGAATGGCGTCTTGGGTAGTGGCGATCGGGGCTGTCGTAAGTAGAACGTACAGCCACTGATGCGTCCGGGACTCTCACCGTGTCAACCCTCGATTTCTTAGGCCGCATGGAATTGGTACGAAAACAAGAAGAACACGTCTTTGGTATGTGCCTCTCATCTTCCACAAATATGTACCGACCATGAATATGCTCACCGTGATCAAGACATTCTCATCCGACGAACAAGACCTCTGGAACAAGGAAAAGAAGCTAGAGGCTGCCAATAAGAAATGATGGAGATCGAACCTGCTTAATACTCAAACCTCTCTCTTTAAATCTTATGTCTATAATACGGAAGGCACTATGCGGCATAATGAAATAAACTTTGCACCAATCTGTTCTTTGTAGGGCCAATAATGTGACATACATAGCCCCTAAACAAAGCACGCTGTACAACAACTGCATTGTATTTGAGGAGCGCCTCCGCCCTCTGGGGGCTGGCAATCTGCATGGAATACCCCCAGGTTGCCTCCTGGTATTGTATTGTTTCGAATCAGACAAACAGATTCGTCGACAACACCCGTCAGGTCATTGTTCTGGACCAATAGCTCCTCTGACGAAGTGGAGAGGAATGAATAAATCAGACATGGTCCCGTTTTTCGAACTTCAAAGGTGAAAACTTACCTAAGAATAAGAACTCGCCCTCGGCGATGATGGGCAGAGTCCCAGTCAGTTGATTATCGTTCAGCCAAAGGTCCTTCAGCCTAGGACTCGTTCCATAGTTCTCGGGCACTGGCCCCGTAAGCTCATTGTTATTGAGGTAGAGGATCCTCATCGCTGCTAGGTTCACGCTAAATAGCTGTGGTGGTATTGGTCCAGTGATACCATTGAACTCGGTCGATAGAAACTCGATCGACTCCATGTTCCCAAACTCTGAGGGCAGTGTCCCTGTTAGCCGGTTGTACTGCAGCTCGAGCTCCTCGATGTTGAGAAGTTTCCCGAACTGGGTTGGTATTTCGCCCGAGATCTGGTTGAAACTCGCCCAGAACGTGGCGACTCGCGTCAGGTCTCCGATGCTCGGCGATAGCGAGCCCGAAATAGCGTTGCTCTTGAGGATAACCTCCTCGAGATCAAGATTCGTGTAGAAAGATTCCGGAATTGTGCCCACGATTTCGTTGTCCTCCATGTCGATCCAGGTTAAGACATTCATATTTCCTATCTCTGTCGGTATCGTTCCTTTTATTTGGTTCTTGTAGAAAAGGAAAGCGCCTGTTTGTTGGTAGGAGAGTAGTTGTAAGCGCAATGTGAGAGGATGTTTAAGCCCAACATGTTTAAGCCCAACAGGTAGGGCTGTCCACGTACCCATATTCTCGAGGTTACCTATCTCTGTCGGTATGGTCCCGGCTAACTGATTGTCAGCGAACCACAAGTTCTGTATCTTCGTCCACTCCCCTATCTCGGCAGGGATTGTCCCGTCGAAGTTGTTTAGACTCGATCGCCAGTTAACAACGTTCTTCAGACCGTTGGGTCCCCCGACGTAGTCCGACTGGAACAACGGACCATTCATGTTGTTCGACTCGACGTCGAATGTCTGAAGCTGCGTGATCAGCCCGAGCGACGTCGGGATGGGACCAGTCTGGGCGTTAAAGAATGAGATGTATGACGTCATGTAGACGAGCACACCAATTTCAGGCGGTATTTCCCCCACCATGTTGTTGGACTCTGTCCAAAGGGTGATTGGTCGGGAAGATTAGTGCAATTTCGGAAAGGGCTTCTCTTCGAATGACAACCGAATGCTGCCACTTACGGAGGTTTAGGTTGAGAACGTTGCCAAACTCGTCGCAGACCAACTGTTTGTAGCTCCCGCCTGTGCCCGACACCTCCGACCCCCAGTCGCAGTAGTTGAGCCCACTCAGCCACGTCCCAACCGGAGCATCGTCCTCCAATTTCGGGTTCGCGCCGGCGTTCCATTCGTCTCCGCCGAGGCTGAAGTACATCACCGCCAGGGCGTACCGCTGCTCGTTGAGCAGTATCTGCGACTCGGTGCACGGATCGATTGGCACGGATGCGTCGCACTCCTCGATGATCCAATCACCCGCCTTCGACTGCGGCGAGTTCGGGTCGTCGAGCGTGGGCACTGTTCCGACCCGCTCCGACACCTGATATATCTGTTCGCGGAGCCTATTCTGACACGTCCCGGGGTTGTCGCAGTCCGTCTGAGTGGGCTGCGTGCTCACACTCGGCATCCCGGTCGGCTCCATCGTCGGCTCCATCGTGGGGCTCTTGCTCGGCTTGCCCGAGGGCGCTGGCGTCGGGGATATCGTGGGCCTCATCGTGGGGCGCTTCGTCGGCGAGTCGGTCATGAACGACATGCTCGCCACGTTCATTTCCATTATCAGCTTTCTCATGTCTATTTCCTCTAGCGACGAGGACGGTAGGAAGAACTTCTGCGCGATCTCATCCTGTGTCGATGAAGAGTACTCGTTATCGTTTGTTCGCCTCCTCCTCAACTTTCCATCGGACTCTCCTTGCCGCACCGACGATGTCGCACGGTGCGCCAGTAGAGCGCATATCCCGAGCAGAGAATGGAGCGTTCTCATCCTCGCGCTCCGCAATTAAACTGTCAAATATTGCGCCTATTCGATGCAGTACGTTTCTATTAACTTCAAGGCATTGTCCTTTGCAAAGTTCATCCAGGCTCCGCCCGATTCAGCATCGAAGAATACCCCAAGTCGAAGGGACGGGACCGACGGCTCTCGCTTCGTTTGCCTCCGACTGGCCATTCCACGCATCTACGAATCGACAACGGACTTCCAGATCACCGCATCCTTTCCCATTGAACCGATTTGCTCGCCATCTTTGTCGAAGCGGGCGATGGGCGTTCGCCGACTTTTTTTCGACAGGTACCGCCTAAAGAGATCCAGAAATTGATTCCACGTGATATCGAAAGCTTGGTCTTGAACGGATCCCGCCGGGCGCCGCGTGCGTGCATTCTTCGGGAGACGCCAGCCACGGCGCCACGGCACGCAACACGGCCACAAGGCGGCGAAAATTTGGAAATCGAACCCGACGAAGGACGGAGGTCTCGTTAACGGACAGTCCATCACTAAGTGTGCAATGGAGGAGAGAGGAGAAATAAATTCAAAAGCCGGAAGTATAATTCGGGTGTTGAAGCTGGTACGGTGCCATCGCCGAGAAACGACCGACCGCCTGCGGAGTGCGTAGGTCGCGCAAATATCGTCTCGTTGAAACGATAAGAAGAAACGATAAGAATGGGGAACAAATTGGTGATGTTCGCCATGGGAGCGGCTCTGCTAAGGCTGGATGTCTCGGCGGAAGTGCCGCATTCTCATTTACGGCGGA
>JAAMXK010005352.1:0-13992 GCA_019693575.1 Thalassiosira oceanica | reverse complement strand
GATGACGACCGTCGGAGGCAACAATGTGTCGAGCCGAGACACCACGGGATTTCGAAGCAATGTCTCACAGGGCAATTCGACGAAGGGCACCTCACCGGAAAGGACCTCGTGCTTTGCGAATGGAGGCACGACGTAGCCCTTGTCTTCGGCATAGCAGTACGGAGACAGCACCGGGCTCTCGAGGCGAAGGCTGCACAGAACCCGCACGGCGCTGCCCTTCTGCGGACCAAGGTCGACGCGGTGCACGTGCGCAGTGACCTGTGACACGTCCAACGAAGGCGGATGCATGATGTCCGACGGCCAGATGGGAAACATCGGGTCGGGATCGACGTGCGGTTCGATCAGTCTCCGCAGCCCGCGCTTTCCGACCTTTGTGTTGCCTGGGCACACTCTAGGAAGTAGTCCTCTCGTTGGACCGATTGACAACTCCGTATCGTCGAGCTCCTCGTAGGCGTCTTCCAGGGACACCGAATCCACCTGACCGTCTCGACTGCATTTGATATCGTTGCCCCCCTGTGACAAGAGGGCCCACATTTCTTTGACTGTCGTCGGGAACTTGGCGCTCTTGAGATCCCTGGCGCTGCGCTTGAGCGACCGCGCGTTTTCGACGGATACGTGCCTCTCGAGAAGTTCGTGGAGCGCGTGAGAACATTCTCCCTCCTCATCGTCGGACGAGTCGCTCGACTCGTCTGATTCGGCTGCCATGTCATCGATTGCAGGGTTTTTGAGGCGTGTGAATCTCCTGTACAACCTCTCCGCGCGTTTCTGCTTCAGCTTCATATACCTTTCGTCGCATCTGTGCAGTGAGCGGAGGACCGAAGTCTTGAGTTCGGGCACTGGCACCTCAGGCTCATTCTTTTGCCTCAGCTTTAACGGATTGTCGCGTTTCTTGGACATGATGTAAAAGTCCCGCTCAATGGTCCGGCGTGTTATCATGGCGTTCTCCCCTGCCGATTTCGGCGCCTTCGTTTTCGGGGCCGGCCTCTTGCTGCGGAACGGGCTCGTGGTCAGCGATTTGTGTAGATGACCCATAGAGTGTCCCGTTTTGCTGGATCTATCGAGGGCCTTGAGCGTCTCCGCCGCCTCGTGGATGATCCTATCCTTCTCCTTCCACGGCTTGGAGGGGTTGTGAATGTTGTCATTATTTCTTGGCGTCGTCTTCTTGGCCGGCGTTCGCGGCTTGCTCAGATCGAGGCTCGATGATTTGGACAAGAGTCCGCCCACTATTGCGGGCGGACCCCCGCTCTTCAGCCGCTGCAGCCGATCCTTGGCGCCTAGTAACTGAACGCACATGCAGTGAGGGCCGTGAATGACAATAAATGCAAGCATGATATCAACGCGCACCTTGGCGTTCTCTCTCGCTCGTGAATTCGATTCGCGCAGGATCTTACGGGTCTTGAACTCGCAGTCCGCGATGAAGGCCTGCAGCTCGTCATCTACGGCGGTCTCGTCGCAGCTCGTCATCGCCTCGCTTGGTCCAGCAAACCGGGGTAAGTGTAAAACCTACAGTAGACGGTTAGATGTATCACTGCCACCAAGCAGACGAGGCAGATGAGCGCGATTGAGAGAGCGTCCGGTTTGATCTTCCCCTGTTTTCGTCTCTCGTTCTGATACAGCTGGTAATTGATTCTCTCGCCCATATTCTTCCAGCTCTGGCGTGCTGCTCGCTAGCTGCGGTGACACAACGTGCCTTTGTTCCGCTGTTTGCCGTTCTTCGTCTCTCTTTACCACGTAGAGTTGAAATCGATGAAGCGCGTGGTGTTCTCGGCGCTGCCACTCCTGCTCGGCAAATCGAATATTCGCAAGGTCTTCAAGTGCACTTTCACCACGACAGCCTGTACAAGGGCGAACAACACGAGCCAGCCGTAGAGGGGGAAATCCGCCCTTGAACACGTCATCGCACCTTGTGAGCTGTCAGTTCTGTCGTGTTCGGGTGAAGTCAGATGATCACGTCGAACTTACCCGTTGCGGGAAATCACGCTCCCTCCTCTATTGTGGCGGCGGCGACGCCCTCGTGGCAACTGCCAGTCACGCCATTAGTGTGGCCCACTGTGTTCTGTTCCTTAATTCGAAAATAAAATATAGTTCACACAGCACCGGGCCCTTTTTGTCTTGTCCACTGCGTCTGATTGTTTCCATGATACATCCACCCTAGGATACGGACTTTCCGATTTGTTGCCCTCGCTTTGCACACTCCGCGGGACAATGATTGATGACATCCAAGAGAGGTTCGGCCTATCCGACGAAAATATCGAACAGTTTCACCGCTCTTTCATGTTCATTGTCCAGGACTCGGTCGACAGCAATGCGGAACGGCACGGAGAGACGGACGTAGACGGTCCTCGGCCGATTATCCTGTCAAACAAGAAATTCTTCGACTTCCTAGGCTGTTCCAACGGCAAGTTCTTCGACGCCCTTTGCGATCTCGTGGCGACGAAGGATTTACATGCGATTCGATTCCAAGAGTTCCTCCGCCTCGTCCTGACCCTTGGATTCTTTAAGATGACCGATATGATCCATTTTTTCTTCTTCTCCCTCGACAAGAAGCGAACAGGGCGCATTGCGCGGACCCAGCTGCTACAATTCGTTGAGGCCATCCATGGCAGGAAGAGGCTTCTCTTCGAGACGGCCATCCTGCCAAAGGATGACGAGTCGTCAACAAGAACGCCAAATAATGTGAGGCTGCCAGCAGCAGAAGAGCGGCGCAACACCGTCGATCATGCAGCGCTTACGCGAATGTGTGCCGAGCATCCTCAACTGTTGGAGCCAATATCTAGGCTTCAGACCCAACTTCGACGGCGTCTTCTTGGCGAGAAGTGGTGGACCAATCAGGAGTTCCAGCTGGAGAGAAGGGCTCTCCTCCTCAAGCGTGCAAACGAGTCCAAGCGGAAGCAGGAAGAGAAGCGTCTTCTGAAGGAGCGTAGCGAAGCGATTCGAGCCGAGGCCGGGCTGATACAGTTTCTGTTTCGCGGGAGAGCGTGGAGAGAGGCTGAGACTTCCCATCCAAGGCCCATCGTCACGGTTGACAAGTCCGGCGAAATTAAGGTGGACTGGGATCGGAGATAACTGCGCTGAGACGACCGATACGCCGCATTACCGAAGGTAATAAGTTGAAATAAGAGAGTTTGAAGGACTTACTTGTTGGATTATTCGTACAGATATTGACATTCACGCCATCACGTTGGCGTGCCACCCCCCAATGGCTGTGTCGACTCGTGAAACCATCCCGCAAGGGCCTTTCGTCTCCCCTCGACCACGGCCGTGACCTCGTGGGGAAGAAGAACGGAGTCGAAGACAACCAACGTGCCGCGCGTGGGCAGGTAGTCCTCGACTATCGACCCACGCGGCACGTCCCCGTTCGACCACGACTCTCTATCCTCCAGTAAATGGAATTGGGATGCGTATTTTGAGCTCAAGAACAGAGACTCGTCCGTGTTCTGCGAGGATTCCAACCGTGCTCGGCTCTGCATGAAAGTCGCTACGTTCCCACCCGCTAGGGCATCGATAGACCACGGCGCTGTGATGTATTCGATATCATCGTCCTTGCTCCCTCGAGTAGTGTATAGAATACAATGAGGTTCGTTCGTGCCACTGTAGGGGCTCAAGTGGTCGTGCCAGCTATTCAGATACACCGGTCTTGATTTCGACCCCTCCGATAAGAGCCAACCAACCTGAAGGTTGCCGTTGTGCGAGCCGCCATGCGAGTCTCGACCCAACGTGGTGGATGGCTGAGGAAATGATCGCAGGAGTCCTCCGTTTCGTTCATAGTCCCATTGCGAACCGTCATCGGTTTCGCTGAGGTATATCAACCAGCTGAGGCTTCTCCGAGACGGGAGCAGCCATCCCCGCGGTCCTTTCGTCTCCTCGTGTCTTTCGTCCATATGCCTTGCCAATGAGCTACCGGGCGCGGATTTCGAGTAGTAACACTCATGATCCAGGTCGTTCTTCAGCATCGTCGGACGGGCCATGGTTTCGGACAGACCTCTCCTGAGCAAATCGAGTTTAGATTGTATCGAGGCCAGCCCCCCTTGGTCGCGCGTCGGTCCTTTGTTGCTAGGCACTTCCGAAATCCTCAATGTCTCCCTCCACCAGGGTATCGGGCAGACGGACCTGTCGTATTTGACGGAAAACCCCTGGTCGGCTTTACTGCTCGCGGTCGACGACGCCGCGTGTTCTCCCTTCAACCCTTTCCGAGTGTCACTCAGGCCGTTCGTCACGAACTTGCCCTCTCTTTCCAGCTCTGACATGTCATCCGAAAGCCACCGAAGCTGCTCGTCCGACAGGAAGTTATGGTGGACATAGACTCGACCCGATCCGATCCTTTCTCTCGCCTCGCTGACGTCGATCACTGGTGCATCGCCGCTGTTGATGTTGCACGTGATGCCCGACGAATCAGTCGGCGGCGAAGGTTGGATGGCGAACGCAACGACCGAGAGACGGCGGGAGAGCAACCCGTGCAAACATGTAGCAAGCACGAAGCGGACGATGAAGCGGACGAACGTCGGTACCATGGTCGCCGGGCAAAGTGGCAAAGTGTGGCCGGCGGGTAGGCCGGAGCGGGCGCCTGGCTTTGAATACTCCGACATAATCCACGTGGAATATTTTGCGCGACGGACGACCCGTGGACGACCTGGTCTTGATGGAGTCCTTATCTCGCCAAGACGACGACGTACGCCGGCGCCACACTCTCACTCTCAGTCCAAACCTTGGATGCTTTGAACCATGGACGCAGTTGCATCGATCCTCGCCAACCACCATGCAGAGCCTCTGCCGGCCGCGTTTGTGGCCATTGGTGGTCTGGTTGCCCTGAAATTTGCCTTGGGAGTGAGTTGTTTCGCCGCTGACGGACAAGATCAAGATTCAACATCGCCTACTCTTGGAACTGACCACTAACTCACTCCGCGTGTGGCACTCTAACAGCTCCTGGGAACATTCTATCGCTACCAACTTCGTCCATCGAAGAAACTCACCAAGTTTGGAAAGTATGCGGTCGTGACTGGCGCCACAGGTGGGTGCTGACTTTGCCCCTCGAGCGCAACCTCGCTCGACTCTATTTCTGACCACGTACGCGTCGACTTTTCACCTCCCCGAAAGATGGAATCGGAAAGGCATACGCGCTCGCCCTGGCTAAGCGGGGCATGTCCGTGGTACTGATATCGCGCACGGAGTCTAAGCTCCAGGCTGTGGCCGAGGAGATCGACTCGAAGAATTTCAAAGGTGTCGAAAAGACTAAGTACATCGTCTGCGATTACTCCAACTTCGACGAAAAGACTCGCGCTCGTGTTGCCAAAGAGCTCGGGGGGCTAGACATTGGGGTCCTGGTAAACAATGTCGGACAGAGCTACCGATACCCTAGATATTTCCATGAACTTGCGGTCGAGGAAATCGGATCGCTTATCGAAATGAACATAAATTCGACCGTTTGGATGACTGACATGGTTCTGAAGGGCATGGTCGAGCGCAAGCGCGGGACGATCGTGAACCTATCGAGTGGAAGCGCGGACTATACGATGCCCCTGTTGGCGGAGTACGCCGCGGCAAAGATGTTCGTGGAGAGCTTCTCGGTGAGCCTCGACGCCGAGTACAAGAGCAAGGGTATTCGAGTGCAGTGTCAGATTCCGTTCTATGTGGCGACGAAACTCGCCAAGCTCCGCAAGAGCTTCACTGTGCCCACGGCCGAAGCTTACGTCTGGATGGCCATGAGGTGGGTCGGCCACGGTGGCGTCGTCCAGCCGTACTGGATCCATGCGCTTCAGGGATGGGTCATGAAGTCTGTACCCCACTCTATTTTGGAGAGTGGCGTGATGAGCATGCACGCTGGCATTCGCAAGAGGGGGCTCAAGAAGGACGCGAAGCTCGCGGCCGAGAAGAAGGATTAGGCCCGAGGGACCCTTCTATTTGAGTACGCACGAGAGTGTGAATAAATATAACACGCTTGTGTAATGTCCGTGATTTATCAGGGCAAGGTCACAGAATTGCATATGCGCGATCTCTTTTTTTCTGCAACCATTTAGGCGCAATTGGTGACATGATAACCAACAAGAGCTGGCTGTGCTGCTTATGTGCTACGCTTTGGGTCCTTGAACTGTGGTAACTAGTATCCAGTCTATGGTCTATGGTGTGAAGTCTTGTTTCAAGCCAAGTCTCTATTACATGTCAAGTCTAACATACAATCAACGCCGGCCAAAGACATTTGGCTAACTTGAACTTGGAGGTTAAACAGGGAAGGCTCTTGCGTGGTGCAACGCTGCGGCTCTCCGGAGAAAAGCGGCTCAACTCTCGACTGAGGCATTGCTGCGTCATGATTCATTTTCATGATCTTTTCAGTAGCAATTTCAATTGCTTTTTTCCTATCTAAGATCCTCTGTGAGCCCATGCCCTTGGCTCAGAGTTAAGCCTCATCTCGTTGACTAATGAGAATCATTTATTCAACTGGCTGCAAACATTTGACAACGGATGGGAGGCCAGTGGCTGGCAAAGAAAGCCTTGGCGACAACTTCTTGCCCGACCGACGTTGGAAAATAAATGGGGTCTTTTTGGAAGAGTGCTTTACGTATTGCTTTAGCGGGACTTGCCCATGGAGTTATGTACACCAGGCTCTCATTATTGACCAGCAAAACGCATGGTGCCCCCTCCGGGATTTCCCCTGCCACTCACTCTCTGACTCTCTGCCTGGCCTGACTGCCTGCCACTCTGCATCTCTACCACCACTCCTTGCTCAATGAAGGTGCGGCAAGCTGAACGAGAGCCTTCCCCCGGCTGGCCAATCCCCGGCTAGTGCCCTACACATCAGATCTTGGTGCATACCCTGTGGACAAGTCAATCCTCCACAGATGCACCGTATGGTAGGGGTATGGAGGTGACAGATGCCGGGTCCTCCTTATGCCTAGCTAGTAATCCGTGGTGATATACAAGAAGTATCCAGAAAGGAGTGATAAGAATCAAAGCAAACCTCATGATGGCTCTAAAATTTTGAGATGCGACAAAGCCAGAAGCCGTAGACGTCCAAAAAAAAAAGAGGTAGACAAATTCGGCCAAATGGCAGCAGCAATCACTAGTAGATGGGATCTGCTTGAACTTCGTTTGCCGGTGTGTCGCCGTCGGTCTCGCATACTTCGCAACGTAACGGCCAACTTTAGGTGATCGATTTTTCTATCTGTCGTCCTGGCCTTGTCAACTTTGCTCTGCTCCTCGCTGCCCACACCCTGCTCTTCTTCATAATTCAATACTTGGACCATTTCTCATTCAAGCCAAATCCTACGTTGATGTCCGCCGAGAAGATGATGAAGGTTGCGCCATCGGAAACAACAAGTGATAAACATATCGCCCGCGCAACCCCCGACGTTGTCGAGCCCCTAGACGAAGAACTCGACGACGAAGAACTCGACGACGAAGAACTCGAAGACGACTGTGATGTCGAGCCCGTAGACGAAGAACTCGAAGACGAAAGAGAGATATTGAAATGGGACGAAGGTAGGGAGAGAGCGTGTGCGCGTGTGTCAGTCCTTGGCGCGCTCCTCTGTAGTGAAATCCGTCTGACTCTTGTCACTCCGTTCAGGCGGCAGGTCTCATTGCGGGTACAGCGACGTTGTACACGAGTCTCTGATGGCTGTTGGCGAACATCTACACTTACTTTTCGGAGAGCCATCGGAATATGTGCATGATACCATGTTTGATATCGGAAATTACTTTCAAGAGGTTAGTTATGCCGCACGAGATATCTACCGGGGGATCACTCCGCACCCCGTGCTTGAGAAAACATCGGATGAGGTCTACGAAGGATGACGCAAGAAAGTTCAGTCAACAGCCCCAAATGACGGGTTGATGCGTATCGTACGCGCCAACGATTGGAAAGAGCATATTTGTATATATACGGATAAGAGTCAAATAAGGGTAATCAACCCCAACTCATATCCACGTGGGGTAGGGGGGGGGCTCATTGTGTAGTTAATTTATAGTGTCAATTGTTACTTGCTGTTCATTTCTTGATTGCCTTCAAGCAGAATTTGGAGAAGATGAAGTTTGCTACCATACCTTTTGCTCAAGCAAGCACAGCCCTGGTAAAATCTTTCATCTCATGAGGGCAAAACTGAAATCAGCATCTATACGAAACCTGCTTGGAGAAGATTAAAAATCCATCCATCTTTGATGGCGAAGTACAATAACTCAGTTTTAGTAAAAAATACTGCCGCTAACAAACGACATCACCAAAGCACTTCTGTCCATTTGGACACTCAGCATCTGTCCCTGAGCTGCATAAAACGGAACACCGCGCCGCGTGATTCCAGTTCAGTCCGCAATAGTTTGATGTTGGCCCACTTGATTGAATAGATTGACTATATTCATCAGAACAAGTTTCTATGTCGCCAAAACATTTTTGCTCAGGAGGGCACTGTCTATCATTGCCGGAAGGACATGCGAAAGAGCATCTTGAAGCTGCGTCGCTCCAGCTCTTCCCGCAGTAGTTTGTCGTTGTAATAGATACAGCGGCAGACTGTGATACCATTGGGCCCTCATCTACAACGCCGCTGTCTGGCAGAGCATTTGCCGCGGGCGTTGGCCCAGTAAGATCGACGATATCGCTTCCATCCACATCAGTTGCAAGAGGAACGCTTCCAGATCCTTGTGAGTTTGAGTCGACGAACTCAGTAATGTTGCAAGCCGTGACGTTGGAATGGCAAAGGAGAAGGCCTCGGCAGTCCATATCCGTCTCACAGGGAGTACATGTCGATTCCGCATCAGCTTTGTCTCGTCCGCAGAATGTAAGGACGGGCTCTTCAGGCTCTTCAGTGAGACCGAACACTTTGAGAGCAGTGAAGAACATCTCTGTGCGTCTCGAGATCTCTTCCGCGGTACCACCCAAGACTCTATTCATTTGGCCGATGAAAGAAGCCTCCTCCTCTGCATATCTGTTGTTATCCACGAATTCTCTTAGTTTGCTCAAATAGGCTTGGGATTGCTGGACAGTTATGACCCAGTGGAACAAGGCCGTTACCCAACGCAATTCTTCGGCGCGTCTGTCACTGCATATAGCACCTGGGTTCTTGCAGAAATCAATCTGGGAAGGAGCACGCAGTTTAGAGAAGAGACAGAGGTTGTTGAAAATTAAGTTTTCAAATCTTACGTCAGGATATAGGGAAGGTCGTCCTTCATCCGCCGCCTTCTTTCCCAAGTAGTGATTGAGGAGTCCATAAGAACACACACCCTTAATTTGCAGGGCTCCCCTACCCCACCAGCAGCTGAAGAAGCAAGAAAATGTCAGGCCAAGGCAATATATCAAGCAAAGAAGTTGAGTTCGAGCCCTTACCAACCTCGAACATCATTTCTGCCGGCTGAGTTTGCGAAGGGTGGTTCGTTCTCTTCAAAGCCAGTGATGTGGTCCCAGTATCCAGTCGACCTATCAGCACAGTATAAGGGCGGTGGGGCACCAAGCCATCGAGCACGTGTGACTCCATACACCTCCATCGTGGGGTCCACTTCGCACTCCATTCCCTCGTGGCGGCCATCGCACTTTTCGTCTTGATAAGAGCGGCCCTTCTGCCCGCAGGAGTTCGAAATGGGGTAGCGAAAGCTCACTTGCTCCCAGGAATTCTCGTCGCAAGAGTCATAGTAGATGGCCTGGGTCACAGCGTGAGCCATAAAGGCCGCAATGTTAACAAGGCCATACTGCAGACTGTTCGGACTGATGCCAGCGCCGATATAGAAGAAGTTTTGCTCCCCTGGCCCAGTGCCAGAGGTCATTTTCTTAAGTGCTCGCTGGAATCCCTGCCATGTGTAGAGGTAGGATGGTCTTTCACCGTCAGGATATTCACTCTTCAGCAGCAGCTTGTCAAAACGAGCCTTGCTTTTCTTAACCTCTTGTTCAACCTCAACAACAACCTCCGGTGGAGGTCGATCCAGCTCAGCGGTCGGGGCCATCGTCTTAGTGGGCCGTTCCGTGGGCACATCGAAGAAGGTCGGAAGCTCGGTCGTCGGGAGGCTCTGCGTTGGCTCAAGAGACGGTTCAGGGGTGGGTAACGGTGTTGGCGCCTTCGGTGGACGGAAAATACGAGAAACCTGCATTGCGTTCAAAATTCTCTGGAATGTATCGTTACGATCACGTTTGTTGTGTGGCTGGACTGGGACACTTCCAAAACCCTTGCAGGGAGGATTGTGGCAGCCAATGTTCAGCACACCGCTAACTGCGTCGACGAAGCTGAAGTCCGTGTACCCGCCATCTGTGAATTCTTTCAGCTTTTCGAGGTAGTTCCATCCATCCACGTCGTAAGTCTGGATACGATCGGCCCATTCGAAAAATCCAACCATCCACTGTAACTCCCCGCCATATGTCTCGTCGCTGGAGCAAATCCCCTGAGGGAACTCACAGAAATCAATCTCGCCGTAAAGGGCATCTCGGCCTTCTAAAGCCGCCCTCTTTCCGAGATGGTAATTCTATACAAAATTCAATATGAGTTTCAAGCAACTTTGCTGATATCGTCGATACTTACGAGCTTGCCATAGTTGCATGTTCCTCTCGTCTGTATCACCCCCCTTCCCCACCAGCAGCTTCAATGATGATCGAAATTAGGGAGGCTCGCGTAACAAAACTACAGCTGCCCAAACTCATACATTCTTACCACCCTTCCACATCGACGCGACCGAGAGCGTTGGCGTAGGCATCTTCGTTGTTCTCGCGCCCTTCCTCATAATCCCAAAATCCTGTTTGGATGCAAAGTAAGAAACGAAATAAGTGGGCGGACAGCCAAGCACTTGAGAACTTGCCCGTGATGGGGAATCTTTCCTTGGGCCCACACTTGAATGGGGCTGGAGCCTGGAACCAGCCAGCGCTTGTGAGGCCATACTGCTCCATCTCTTGGAATTCATGGCATTGAGATCTTGCAATATGGTCTGAAAAGTTATCCCATTGACTAACCTGGTTTCACGGGACATTCCATGAACTTCTCGTCTGCCCGGCACTTAAAATCTTGATAGCTCATTCCAAGCTGGCCACACGCGTTCGAGAGCTTTCGGCGTAGACAATCGTGACGTTAGAAAGATGTCTGGAGAGAGGGAAGAGACTAGCCATTAACAAGCTTACTGGGAACCGATCATTCACGAGCTCCCAGTTGTTCTCGTCGCACGCGTCGTACTGCACCGATTCCTTGTACGCCTGTGAAAGGAACATGACAGCGTTTACAACGCCATACCGCACGCCCTCTGGGATGTCGATGTCGCCGGTGTAAAACTTCTTCCCGCCGACACCCTTCTCCGCCATGTGGGTTAGAGCCGACAGGAAGTCGGCGAGCTGGTACCTGTAGGATGGATACATCTGGCCCTGCGGCGTCTGACTTCGCAGGACCTGGCTGTTCATGATGTCCGTCCGGTCCGTGAAGTACTTGATGAGGGCGCGGATCATGGCATTCTCGCCCCCCACATCGAGCACGATGAGGACCTGCTGGAAATTCTTCAGTCTGCCCTCGGCATCGGACATCGCGCCGGTGCCCCGGCCACCGTCGATGCCCATAGTGGCCCCGTCGCATGGCGCGTCGTGGCAGTCCTTCGTGACGATGCCTGAGACCGCCCCGAGGAAGTCGAAGTCAACCAGCCCGCCGTCGACGAACTCCTTCAGCTTGCGCATGTAGTTCCAGCCGGTTTTGGGATCGTTGTATGACTGCGGGCGGGAGTCGAGAGGCGAGGATATGCTACATGTCAGCTGAAATACCACCATGACGGAGCTTATAAGACGCGCGCCCTCACCTGAACTCTTTCCGTCCATTCGAAGAAGGACGTGATCCAGCGCATCTCTCGGGATTCCGGTGCCGCACAGATCGCCTCCGGGAAGGAGCAGAAGTCCTGCCAGGGCGTTCAGTCGACGGCTCGAAATTTGAAAGCACACAAAGTAGTCGAGGTGAACACTTACGGTGTCGGGGTAGCGGCTCACACGCCCGTCATCGCTTGCTTTCTTCCCGAGGTAGTAGTTTATCTTGCCCAGGTTGCATATCCCGCGGGTGTGCAATGCCCCACGGCCCCTGGGAACATGTTCGGAGAAATCCGTGAGTTCCTGCGCCGACATCACAGCGCACCGTCCCCCCTGACGATGCACTCACCACCAGCAGCACCCCTCCACGTCCGTCCTCCCGAACGAGTTCTCGTAAGGGTAGTAGTTCTGCTCACTCCCCATGCCGACGTCCCAGAACCCCGTGAAGCTCTCGCCGGTGCTCCTCGGCCGGCACTCCAAAGGCGGGGGCGCGTTGGGGTATATCTGACTCGTCGTGGCCTGCAACACCATCGTCCGGTCGACGGGACAGGCCATATCGGCCTCGTCCGGGCGGGCGCATCCGAATTCCTGGTAGTTAAGACCGAACTGTCCGCAGCTGTTGCTGAGGGCGTAGTGGGCCTTGCCGTTGTCGGAGTCGGTGTTCTGCTCGACGTTGAACTCGTCGCAGGCGTCGTGCTATATCGTTTAAAGAGATTTCGGTGAGGGAGAACTCAGGTCAATAACCGATGAGGGCTGGCAGCGGACTCACCTGGATACTTTCGGTCATAGCCTGGCTCAGGAACGCGGCTGGTATTTCGCAAGAAAGGTTTCACGGAGGATGGCATCAGAGAAGTTGATCGGTCAAAGTTTCAGCCGCCCTCCGCCCCACCGAAGAGACTCACCGATGTTGACCAGCCCGTACTCGTAGTCCCTCTGCTCTGCCCCCCTCTCCGTGCCCGTATAAAAAACATGCTTCCTCTTCCCCGTTATGCTCGCGTCCTCGTCGCTCACGATCTCAAGCGCTCTGTAAAAGTCCTGGTACTGGAACCAGTACGACCGGTAGCTCACTCCGTCCTTCGTCTTGGACTGGAAGATCTCCTGGTTGAGCCGGCGTCTACGGCTCTTGATCCACTCCCAGAGGTCGACGGGGGCCGCGACGGGTGCCTCAGTCGTAGGGGCCTTGGTATAGACCGGACGTTTGGTGGGCATGGGCGTGGCTGTTATATAAGTTTGTTTCACATCCGTCGCGGCGTTTGCGAGGGCAATCACAAAGCCACGGGCGGGGAAATCAATGTATCAGTGGGCAAAGAGAACGCGGAATAGTCGCAAAGCTTCCTCTTCAAACTCACGCCTTCTCGTCGGGGGCGGCGGCCCCTTCCCCGTGGGACCCATCGTGGTCGGGACCGGCGTCGTCGGCGCCGCCGTCGGGCAGATCACGCTGCTGGCCCACTGGCACCCGCTGAAGGCCGCGCTGAACGCCAGTCCCTCCGGACACGAGAGCTTCTCGTCGACCTTCCCCCCGACGCAGTTGACGTAATCCCTGCATTCCGTCGTCAGCAGGGGGGTGGTGCCGTCGGGCGCGCCGTCGCAGATGGAGTCCTCCTCGGAGAAGGTCGCGATGTTGCTGACGCCGCCGCTGTTGTTGTTGCTGTAGCTGCCGCTACCGCCGCCACCCTTGCCGTCGCCCTTGCCGTGGGGGACGGTATACACCGGCTCCTCCTCCTCGTCGGGTTCGACGACCAGGCCGTCGAAGTCGTCGTCCTCGCCGAAGCCGAGGTCGCCCAAACTGAAGTCACTATTCGTTTTGGGGGGCACGTACGGCGGACATTCCACCTGTTATTTTTCGGTCGCAAACGTTCGCGGAGAGTAACAAGCCGGATAAACATGACGCATTTCAGCAATTGGTTTTCTCTGACAAATCGATTTCGGAATGCCCTGCCCAAAGAGCGACATCCTAATGTGAAACACGTGCGAAAACGCTCTCACCTGCGAGATCCAATTACAACCCTTAATCGTCGAATCGAACGCCAGCCCGGTCGGGCAGCTCATCTCCCTCGCCACCTCGCCTTCGCTGCACTCGACGTAGTCGGCGCAGTACGTGGTCAGCAACGGGAGGGTGGCGAACCATTTCTGCGACGAGCATATGGACGCCAGCTCGAGCGAGCTTTGGGTCTGCACCATGCCGGGCGAGGTTTGGGGGTTGCCCGCGCCGGGCTTGTCCGCGCCCGAGCCGCCGCCGTTGCCGGACGATGCGA
>JAAMXK010005313.1:2465-12863 GCA_019693575.1 Thalassiosira oceanica | reverse complement strand
CAAGAAGATAAAAGCAGAGCAGGCAATGAGGGTTGCCTGAGGTTCACCTTCCTGCTTCCCTCGAGCGTTAACATGAGGGGAAGCGCCGCTCTGAGGGGGTGCTGCCCCGTCGTCAGGTCACGGCTCTCCGTCCGTGGCCGACAGGAGCTCGGCGGTGGCGTATCGGCGCACGCCTTCGCGCCGGCCGACGACGACAGTCATCGGCTGCCGCACTGCGCGCAGGGAAGATATCGGAGGATGCACTCGTTTGGAAGATTCCAACAGGATCAGAGCGCGCTGCTCCACGGAAGGATATCCATCCCACGCAGCGCGACGGCGGAATCCAACAGACGCAGAATAGTCGGGGCGACGGCGCTCATCGCGCCGACTTTACCCATCCGAATGACTCAGCGTCGGACCAACTCGTCGAGGGCGAATCGGAGGAAGGCGAAGGACGACAATGCGCCTCTGCTCAACGAGCACCTGATAGCCGAGCTGTTCAACATGAAGAAGCGCGAGAACGTCACGGTGGAATCCTACGAGGTGCGCCTCATCGTCGACCCGGCCAGGCCGGACAGGGGCCGCGGCGGGTCGGACGGCGGCGGCGACGAGTCGGACGACCAAGGTGGCGGCGACGGGGCGACCCCCCGCCCCACGACGGAGGTGTGCACCCTGAACCGCGCCCTCGACATCGCGCACGAGCGCGAGCTCGACCTGATGGAGGTGAACCTCCGCCAGGACCCGCCGGTCCTGCGCGCGGTCGACTACGACCGCCTCGTCTACGACCGGAAGCGGCAGGCGACCAAGGCCGCGAGGGAGAAGCGCGAGAGGGGTGGGGGGGCGATATCCGACCGGCAGGTGAAGGAGTTCAAGTTCCGAGCGGGCATCGCCGACCACGACCTGGGGAGGAAGACGGCGAACATGATGAGGTACCTGGAGAAAGGACACGCGATACGGGTCACGCTCACGGCGAGGCGGCGGAGTCTCAACAGCGACGCCGACGCTATACAGACGACGCTCGATCGGGTGAAGGAGCTGGTGGGAGACCTGGCCGTCGAGGCGAGGGGGATGAAGGCGAACGACCGTAAGAGCTTCGGAAGCCTGCTGCTCCACCCCAGCAAGAAGTAGCGGGTGCTTGTGATCTGACAGAAACGACAGGATTGACTTCCGAGCAGCGAGCGAAACCTTAGTGGAAACAACCAGGTGCCTTTTGATCTCAGAAGTATAGTGAATTCCCATTCTAATATAGCTTAGCAAACCAAACAAAAACATAATCATGCGTTCTTGTTGAGCTGATAGATACTTCCATTCAACGCAGTCGCCACCGTGACCCACAGGAATGTGGGTACTAGGAAAAGGCCAGCTGTGCTGTCAGCTTGATAAAAGAGGTAGACGCTCGTCAGCAACGCCGTCCAGAAGGAAGAGATCACAACCAGACCCCTCCCGGTGCACTGCAGCCCGAAGAAGACCTTATTCCACGCATCGCCGAGACTCAAATGGAGGCAGTAAACCAGGAGGGGCAGCGACGTCTCCGCATCTGAAACAGATGTGATCAGCTTCCAAACCCCCACGAGCTGCGTGGGCTTGCTGACGATAAGCCACATGATGGGGAACAGCCAGCCGGGAGGATTCCAGCTCGGCTTCTCAAGTTTGTCATACCAATCCGCGTCGCCCGCGATCTCATTCGGCGCAAGGACCTGCCTCGACGCCGCGCTCAGGCCACCGTCGATCAGGCTCCCGAAGGAGGCGGAGCCGAATATGATGAGGACGAGCGCCGCCGTCCGCAGGAGGCGCGCGCTGACCTTGGAGTAGCCCCTCTCCCCCACCGAGGCGGCGAACTTCGCGAGCTTGTACATGAGCGCCGTCTCGACCGCGGCGCTCGTCGATATCTTCAAAAAAAGACTCATGTGCGTATCCTCGCAAGCCGCCCCACCGCGGGGGGTCTCCATAAGCTCCCCTCCGGACCGAGCAGAGCCCCCCCGAGGGACTCCAAAAGGTGCTGATTTATCCTTGAGCATCGGCGATGGACTAAACATCGACGATGATGCACCCACTGATGCTAAAGTGCACAGCAAAAGGCAAATGACACTGATGACAACACGCTTCATGTTATGGTGATAATGATAATGCCGAGCGGGTGGTTATTTGGTCGGAACGAATCTCAGTAGTAGTGCGGTGCCTCTACGGGGGGGCAATTGAATGCGAAGATGCAGCCTTTGCTTTTGATTGAAGAGTAATCTTCTTACCGCTTTCACTTGGAGATTTTGCACGTCGGGATATCGTAGGATGCGGCAATCACCTGGCAATCACAAATCACAGCAGGTCATCCTCCAGCGTCCGGCGTTTTTATGTCTTGGTGGGATGTGACTGGAGTCACTCATTCAATCTAGTGCATCCCTCTGAAATAGCCACCCGAACATGATAGGTAAACGACCACAATTCAAAAGAGACCCCCGAATTTGTCGCATTTCAATATTCAACCTTGGTTGTCTGGGTTCACAAAAAAGAGCTCGGTGTCATTTTTTGTCAGCGCGTGCCGCCCACCCGGAGCAAAAACGAGGTGTACCGGCCGATCGATCGATACCAACCTGTATGATGGATGGATCTCTGACAACACAATATTTCGGAAGATCCAATCCAAACATGAAGTTCATCCTCCTCACCACCCTTTTCTGCCTCGCCTCGTCCATCGAGATCGCCGGCCAGGGAAATCCCGAACTCGCCTCGTCCATTGAGATCGCTGGCCGTGGCAATCCCGAACTTCGCGGAGCAGTGGCCGCCCGTATTGCAAAGAAGCCGTGAGTCGTACCTCATCCAAAAAGGAGGCGCTGTAGATATTCTTGGATGGAAATCAACAGCTGGATTCCGCCGGTAACGGGAGAAGCCCATCCTTGTTGCGAATCCTAACCATCTCTCATCATCAAGCAACAAGAAACCTTCCAAGAAGAGCAAGAAGCACGACGATGACAAGCATGACAAGCCACCGTAAGTTAGGACCTCCTTTCTTGTGAACCCGACCCGCGTCTAAACATCTTTTATATTTGCAACTGAGGACAGCAACAAGAAACCTACAAAGAAGAACAAGAAGCACGACGATGACAAGCCACCGTAAGTTAGGACCTCATTTCTTGTGAACCCGACCCGCGTCTAAACATCTTTTATTGCAATCGGGGACAGCAACAAGAAACCTACAAAGAAGAACAATAAGCACGACGATGACAAGCCGCCGTAAGTTAGGACCTCCTTTCTTGTGAACCCGACCCGCGTCTAAAATCTTTTATATTTGCAACTGAGGACAGCAACAAGAAACCTACAAAGAAGAACAAGAAGCACGACGATGACAAGCCGCCGTAAGTTAGTTGGGACCTTCTTTCTTGTGAACCCGACCCGCGCCAAATCATCTTTTTATTTGCCAATCGGAAATAGCAACAAGAAACCTACAAAGAAGAGCAAGAAGCACGACGATGACGACTATGACAAGAACCGCAACTACGATGATGATGACTTTGACCCCCAGGAATGCACCGACAAGCCGAAGAACTGCAACCAGTGCAAGAAGTACTGCAGCGGGAACAACAAGGAGAACTGCAAGGACCGCAAGTGCAGCCTGGAGGAGCTCATGATCTACTTCCCTGAGGACTTCGAGGACGCGCCAACGGACCGCATCATGGAGGAGTAGAGTACTTAGATTATCCAGAAGCTGCTGCAGATGGATGTCAGATTCGATTTCATCAGTCACAGCTCGAGTATTCTTGGTGTTCTAAATCTAATAAGATAATGGGACAACTTTCCGGCGTATTTATGTGTGTGTGTCCCCTTTTTTGTACCTGAGTGGATCCCGATTGAGTCTGCTCCATGGATTGCCAAAGATTTCTAATCAAACCCCGAAATCGCCCGACTTGGGCGACTGATTTCCTAAAAGTTTGTAGGACCACAGAGATGAACTTTTTTCCTGTGTGACCCTCTCAGACACGCGCGCACGCTACATAGTAAGCTATCGCGACCGACCGAGCAAACTAGACGGCACCGGGGCACCAAAAGCAACCAGGAATTTCTAATTTTTGAATGCTCTGTGTCGCTTGGAAAGAAGACGACAGAGATAGGATAGCATTTCGCACTGTCGCCCCCAAGGAAGGACGCCTGTTGTCCACGTCCACTGCCACGCCTCCACAGGCATGCGGAGATTCAAACCCTCAAAATGACTACTTTTATCCTTCGACCAAGCAAGCCTCAGGAGACTACTACGTATGATGACGTCAACGCAACGTCCAGCCTCCACTGTCACCAAGCGCAAGCCGTCCACGTCCACATATCCACTGCCACTAGCAAGCCGTATGTCTCAGGTGGGGATTCGAACCCTGGCTCCACAACCTTGCTTTTAGGTAGCTTGCCATTGTCAAGCCCGGACTCGGTTGTTGTAATCGTAACCACGTGGGTAATTTTATGAGTGAGTAAGTGAGTGACGGAGCCTCGGACTCGGTCGGTAACCACGTGAGTTACGAATGAGTGAGTGAGTGAGTGAGTGACAATTAATCTCGTGGGGAACCAGGCTCCTTTTCCTGGTTTTATTGTAAATGCTTGACTTTCGCTCGCCGATTGTAAGGTAGCTAGAAGGGGCCCAAGGCACCATAAACCTGATGGGCGGTTTGGGGTGAGTCACTGCTAGAACGCTCAGATTTCATTAATTAATTAATTTATAGAGTGCCTTATATCCTACTAGGTGACACTGTGCAAATTGCTAAATAATGCATGGGGTGCCGTGATGGGAGGTGAGGTGGTCATCTGTGTTCATAGGCATTCATAGTGTTTTCCTATGGCCTAAGGGTATAGAAAGGGTGGGCAATTGCATGGGAGCAGGTCTACAGACATGGAAGGGGTCCAGTGTTTTTCCATTGCTTGCCTAGTGGTATAGAAAGGGAGGGCATATTAGGTTTTTAAAGGTGGGGTTGAAGAAGGTGCCCGTAATCTCTGATAAACAGCAATTGGTTGATCACTGTAAGCATCACACATCGGCCCCCTCTGCAAAATAAATTGGAGGGGCGTGGTACAGGGATATGAATAAGTAATACTTAAGGCCATAAAAAAAGTAAGCCAGTTCTTGGCATTATTTAAGTTAAGTATAAGTAGAGTTTATCCATCGTTTACTTAAAGTCTTTAAGTAAAGTAAATACATCAACTCATTACCTAATAAAAAGTTTACTTACACCTACTTAAGGCCTAAATGCTAAATTTCAGTCCACCAAATCCACCTCCTCACCATCCGCGCCATCAAAGAGGTCACCGTGTTGAGGAAAGCGCCGTTCGGATATATGTTGTCTGTGTGAGGGACACCTCAGCGTTCTGGTACCGGTGATACTTGGGCTTCTTCGTAACAAGATCGGTGACACTTGGTTGGGCTTCTTACTTCGTAACAACAAGATCGCTCAGTGATTGCTGCCCTCGCTCTTCATTTGTCTTCCCGCCGCGTCCCCCATCCCCGACCCTGACCGCTCATCATAACATCTTTGCTTCTTATCAACGCCGTACGGCATACTACAGACCTGTTTGTTGTCCTTTGTGTTGTGTTATGTATGTTGCGGCCCGTCCGTCGTCCGTCGCGTCGTGTCGCCGGGTCGCTGGTTGGTTGGTCGTGGCGCTGGTGGTGCGGCGTGGCGGCATGGTGGCTGCCGCAGGTGGCCAGTAATAGGCACTCACGTTGGTTGGCCAGGGACATGACTGTCAGTTGCGTCGGCTGGCCGCAGAGACATGACTGGCAGTCATGCAGTCATGTTGCCCTCGCGTTGTCATAGCCCAGGCTTACTTGCTTATTGCTTACAGTTATCGTAAGTAAAATGCGACTCATGCCGCAAATAGACATAAGTAAAGTAAAAGTAGCACAGTGCAGCAGCTTAAGTAACATAAGTAAAGTAGTAAATGGCCCAAATCTTTAAGTAAATGTAAGTCAAAAGTAACCTTAAGTAAGCCCAAAACAGATTTACTTTACTTTTACTTATAAGTATACTTAGTAGGGGCCTTTTACTTAGTCATATCCCTGGCGTGGTAAGCCAGGATTTGAACCTGGCTGGACCCTTCGTGTCTTGACCGGAGACATGCTGCAATACCAATCAGCTTGCTACCAGTGATGCGCTTCTTATTATATTATATAGTTATCCTCTGCGTCACAGCTGGGTGAGTATGATGAGCCTATCTCTCACCGCACTCACCGCTCTCTGCCTCTGTCCTCTACCGCCTTGGCTGGCAGTAGTCTAGAATAAGCTAGAGGTGGAGGACGCCGTAGAGGGTGCACTACACTTATCACAGGGGCACTGAAATTCATCTGTCTGCCGCAGACATGAGTAAGCAGGTCTACAGACACGGTGTTGTCGTGCTATGGAGACCGCTATCAAATCTGACAGTAGGAACGATATGTCAAACCGAAGCAGGCAAGAAACGTATCACAGCACAAAGTTTTTCTTTAAATAGCATTAGGAATATGAGGGTTCCAATAGAACCCCATCGTCTACGTCAAGACAACTGTCGCCATCTTTGGCCAGAGCATCGCCATTTTCTATTTGCAGTTCTTTTGACTCCATCCATCACGTTTTAGGTACATTTGACAATACCCCTCAGCACACTCCCACGACACTCCCTCTCTAAGTTGTAGAATCCCATTCTGCAGCTTCGACAAAAAATCGAATGTGTCAAGATAGCGCACAGTTATCCATGTTGCAATCTGAAGATGGATCCGGAAGCAGTTGATCGTGAAAGGTAAATCGTCATCTCTCTGAAGTACTTGTTGGTAAAAGAAAAGAAACTCTCCCGTAGTTAAGTCAATCTGAGCAAAGTGAAGATCATAGGCAACTCCCTCTTGCTCAATGATTGCTCGGTAGGTAATTGTTTCGTTGATAAAAGAAGTGAATGAACTTTCTTATCCACACATCCCAAGGTCGTTCGATAGCACGGTTCCGACTGAATTCGATTGACGGGTTGAGGACTGTCAGCTTCTACTTCGAGGCTGAGGCCACAACTCCTAATGACTTTTGACCACTGGAATTCGGACATAGGAAGTTCACACTGCAGATCAGCTGACGGTATCTCGACATCATCAACTGACTGAAGTAAGGAACTGAGGTAACAAAACAAAAGTAATAATCCAAATACCCCCACAAAGCTCATCATCACAAAGCTCGTTGCATGCTCCCGCATCAATAAACTTGCAATGAAGCTCGATAGGGTTTGGATTTTTCGAAGGTAGCGTTCACGAGCACCAAACATCTCGCCGCTTATCCTTTTAACGACCCAAAGTAAGGAAAGGTCAGCAAGTCGCGGTTGCAGATCATCAAAATCCTCAAGTAGATTGTAAGATAATCCGCGAAACCAAGTATGGCTAAGCTCCTACAGGTCTTGACAAAACCAAACGGTACTTGGCTGTCATCATCTGCAAGTCTGTCGCCATTCGTCGTGTAGTAGACCTCTCCCTCTGGGACGTAGACACCATCTGAATCTGAAGAGAAGAAGTTTCCATCTACCTCTGGTTCTGAATCATGTGCCATCGTTGAAGTTGAGCGTCATCATTCACTGGCGTTGGTCCGACGACGCGTTCATCTCCCTCTGAGACCCGATCATTCCGGTATTGAGCTAGTATCATTACAGTCAAGAGCGTCATTGTTCGTTGGCTTGGTATTGGTGCGAAGGCTGGAAGGACTGCTAAGGCTCGGTAGGCCATCATCGACCTCAATCTTCTGTAGCGACTCGTCGGCATCGATGATCTAAATCTCCGTTGGCGTCTCGTCGGCATCGTTGATCTCGATATCCTTTGGCGTCTAGTCGGCATCGTTGATCTCGATCTCCTTTGGCGTCTCGTCAACATCGTTGATCTCGATATCAGCCTCCCACTGCAACTCGTTCTCAACGCATAAAGTGCCACAGACTTGTTCGTGTGCACAGGTAGCACGCCACTCGCCACATCATCGGCCACCTGAAGACTTAGAACTGTCTCATCACTCTCACAGCCGGCCAAAGCAAAGAAGTCTTCTCCATCAGACGGAAAGGACATCAGCTGGACTGGCAGCGTAGAGGGTAGTGATTCGTTGGCATATCGGCGCAAGTTCCCACCTGCAACAAAGGGCATCGTCATAGTTAGATGCTGAACCTCCAGAGCATGCCCTCCGAGGCTCGATGGAACGGAAGGCATAATCATGTGCTGCTGGATGCTGTTGCGAATCAAAGGGTCAATAGACAGGCCAATAAACCATCCGCTCGCCAAAAGTAAGGCGAGTCCAAGGCCAGATCCAACTAGCCGCACCAGTCCACTCCACAGGCCCCAGAGCGCGAGTCTTATTGACTTGCTCGGCTCGGTGACCAACTCGTGATCATGAGTAGGCTGCTTGTTCTCGACCGTCTCAATAAAAGGAGGATCAAGACAAGACAAGACTGCTGCTGCTGTGGATCGCCAGAAATTGTTAGGACATCTAGCTGACCATCACCATCGTCCACGCCGTTATCTGTAGGAAAGGCGCGAGAAGGTGGGTCAAGTCCTCTGTGCTCTGTCGTTGGCAGGGAAGATATCCGTTCGTTCCTGCCGCACCATCAGAGGGGCCATCCATTTCAGACCCCTGCCTTGCGACACTGTTCCTGGGAAACCCTGAGAGTTCCCTCATAAGTTGGTCGCCGAATTGTCGAAAGAGCTTCTTTGCACTCAACACTACAGCTGACCCAAGCGAGCCAGGCGCTTCGCGTATTTCCTCCGCACCCGCTCGTCTAGCCAATGGGGTTCCACCACCACCGGCACCATCGTCGTGATCGTCCATCCCAATCGCTCCAGTGACGTCTTGCACAAGCTCCTGAGGAGACGGGCGGCGTGGAGGACCGGGAGGGTTGCATCCTAGACAGAGAGGTGCGCTCTGCAATTGGCCCGGAACTTGCACGCCCGTCAAGCTCGACGACGCGGCGGGTTTTCTACGCTATGGAGATGGCCCATCATGAGCATCTTAGGCGGGGATGTTCTCCCTGGGCAAAGGAGGACAGCGGAAACGACTTCCGCCGGAACTTCCGCATCTCCTGCTGCTTGGCGTGAAAATCATGCTTCACTGTACGATCCGACCAACAGGCTCTCGTTGTACGAAGATAGAATTTCTTGGTATCGTAACGGTCAGTGTGAAATATTTTCAACAAAAGAAGATCATTTGGATGTTTGAATGAATACACGCTGTGTCAGTGCAGACTGTCACAGAGCCTGACAGTTGACAGCAATGTTATCCGAAGACCTAGCCAATGTTTTCGGTAATGTTGGCCAACTGAGACTCAATCACATGGTATCTATGTTACAGATCTATCTTGTAAAACATCTGGTTACTTTTGTCCAGACGAAGACACTTCAGATACTTTGTCAGTGTGAAGCATCAGAGTCCTCATTTGTGTCCACATCGCCTTCGGAAACATTGGTGGGATCTGACTGTACCGAATCTTGGTCTGGCTCCCTAGGGTCGGACTCGTCAGCAGAATCTGCCCGCTCATCAATTTCATCCGTTGAATTAATTGGTACAGAAGTATCTTTCTCAGAACTGGATGAAGGGCAGCAAAGAGGCTCGGCCATCAGCATATCGATGCACTCGTCGCTCCCACTTTTGACAAAGTTGACTACGCCATACAGCTGGCCGCACGTGTAAGTCACTCCGTCCGGTGCGACTGGAAGGGAAGTTTTCGCGTCGACGGTGAGCCCTTTGGAACAAAATACGCACAGTTCGGCAAAATTTGCTTTCTTGTAGCAATACTGGTCCTCGTCTGCTGAAAGAAGTGAACTGGAAACAACTCCAGAACCCTCAGTGGCAATTGAACACTGATCTGCACTGCTGGGACATGTTCCTAAAGTGCCTGGTATCTCGCCCAATAGATAGCCATTTTCAAACAGACAGAAGCAGGCCAAGGAAGAAACTTCAAACCCAACTAGGTTGTCTGTTTTGTCGTAATTACCGCAGGCGGCCTCACATTCAGCAAGAGTAGTGTTTTCCAACACGAAGGTTGCGAAGTCATACAGCTGAGAAAGTGAATCCTGACAATGTCCGGGCCCCACAAGAGTAAATGTCTGGAGAGTGGAGAGGCAGTCGCAAACATTAGTTGCTTAGTGTCGACCATTCTTGTTAAACATGGAACTCACAAAGTTGGGCACATTGTCACTTGAAATCAAGGTAGTCGGGGACTGGTTGTCAATCAGAAGCTGATCATCTTCTTCGTCTGCTGCCACGTTCCCCTTCAACACTGTGCCAACACTTCCTTCTCCTATGTATATCTCTGAGGCATTTGCGGACGCAGTGACGGTATTCTCAATGAGTTCATTGCTGATGCAATGGTTGGCATCTTCAAAGTATTCTTCGAATTCTTGCGATTCAGCACAAAGGGAGATCCCGGGGCCCTTATTGCTGTCAAGTAGGTTGCCTGCAA